>CCAG010013875.1:0-125840 GCA_001077435.1 Glossina morsitans morsitans | reverse complement strand
GACTGTTCCCCCCAAGTCGAATTACTTCCTGTGTGCCAAAATCAATTTAGCATGAAGTGTTTCCATTAATAGAAAACAAATTTCTTTTTAAAAAATTCGGTATGAAGTTATCATAGAAATTTTAGTTCTAAAATATTTTTATGCAATTGTTATGTTTGCACTTTCATCGGCGTCTTATATTCCTTATTTAGCCAAGTGTTACGAAACGTGCAAGCTTTTTTGCACATTTATTTTTTGCGATTGTTAAACGAGGCGAGAAAATGAAAACGAAGGTTTTAGATTTAGTTGACTTTTTGTCCGACTTTTTATCCGATACCACATGCTTGATTGACGGATGGCGGTATCGCTCGGTTACATCGTATGCAATTCTGCACAATAAAACCAGAGGGGTTCTGCAAGCATGGCAAATTTGGGGAGAAAACGTTGATCTGGACCCGCATATCTTGATGAGTGATGAGATGTCTCGGATATTGTAACTTTTCTTTAATAAACTCACGCAAATCAACGTTTATTCGTAGCTTGTCTTGACGCATACTACGATATACTTTCCGTATTGGCTGTATCTTCGGCAGCGGATATACGTTCAGTACTGACTTCTAATTTAAATGCCTAGAATCCATGCCCGCCGTTCTTTAGATAGCTGCTTATTATTCACATTGGGTATAACGGAGTCTCCAGTTTGCTTAGCACATCTAAGGTTAAGGTATGTTCCCGGCTAGCTGAATTGAATGCATTTTTAATATTCATCGTCGTTATAGCACAGTGCGCTTTCTTCCATGAAGGCTTCTTTTTGTGCCTTCTATAGCTTGTTGGTTATACGAATTAGTTGTGCAATATTTCCGATTTGCTGGGAAGTGATGCAGGTTATCAAAAGGCTAAGGACTTTATTGATTTTGACAGCGGCCGAGCGTAGTTGACTTTCATTCTAAAAATTATGTAAAAAAATTGCACATGAAAATACCACTTATTTTAATAGTACGACTTTTCTCCGGGGTAGTAATTGATCCCGGAAAGAACATCGATGACATGGAAGGCAGTCGCTCGTTATGTCGTAGGTATGTTGACTTTCCATTCCACGAAATTCACATTTCAAGGGAAGAAAACTAAATCCTCCTCCATTTTTTTTCAAATGTTTACAGTTCAGACTGCACATTTCTTTATTAGCTCTAGCTATAATACGGGCTTATTCTCTTTCTCCTCTGAGATGAATTTGGATTAAGTTACTTTACCCTCCACACGATTTATTAAAAGTACCGTATGTTCAGTATAGAGCTGTTTTTAAAATATTGCTACAACTTGTTCTTCAAAATGCAGCTTGTATCGCTAGATCGTGGTTTTATTTATAATCAATTTTTAGAAGCATTTTTTTAAGGGTACGATTATGTACAGTTTACTTATTTTGCAGCGTTCTTGACTGAACTTTCTTTTCGACTTTTTTTTTTTTTTTTTTTTTTTTTTTTTTTTTTTTTTTTTTAATCATAATTAATGCGTTTTCCGCTAATTGCTAACCTTCTTCGTCGGCCGCCAACTGTATGCCGCGCCATGAACGTGCCCTGAGTTTCTCATCTCTCGAAAATTTGTTCTTTTAAAAACCCAATTAGTTGGCCAGTAATTTTCATAAGATTTAATTAGTTTTCTTTTTGATAACATGTCTTTAATTTTTAATACAATGATTCTTCATTGTTTCTTCGTTATTTAGGAGTAAGTTTTGAGTGATGGCTTCTAATAGCAAAACAAACCTCTTTTATTTAGTCGTAAACTTTTAATTGTGTGTTAATTTTTCACATGAATTCTTTAATCAATTTTAATATTTTTAATTACAAGTTTATTTATTCGAATCTTTAAAGTTTTGCTAACTCGAATTCTATATTTCCAATGTAGTTCTGAGTTTCTCACAATATTACTTCTTCGATCGTACAGTAGTACGGCACTGAGCAAAATCTTAACAGTAATTGTTATAAGCCAGATGCGTGATGCGGGCTCTACTGCTGCTGGGAGTTGCTGTTTTACTCACTACAATTTTTTTTTACTTATTGACAAATGTAGCAGTCGGAAATTCCGTTATAATATTTTGATCAATTCCAATTATTACAGCAACTAGAGAAGGATCATTAACTTTTGTATAATCAAATGAAAATCCTTAAAATACTTTTTGGATACTAATTTAAATTTATTATTACAATCGCTATTGTTAAAAACATTATTGGATCGTATTAAATAACACATTGACTCATTATCCACCTCTAATATGTTCAACTTTGTTAACTTTTCTTCATCACTATATTGCATATTTGTTCTCGAAATGTTTATAAAGCTATCCCAATAACTATGTAGACCAAGTTTTCGATTCTTTTTATTCAATTCAGAATTCAGAAGCACTTTTAAGTACAGCACCTTCGTCACTTTTTAATTTCAACTGACTGGGATGATTTAAAAAATATCTATTTTCAGTATCCTTTGATTTTCTATAACTAGAGTTGGGCATTTAAGTTCGATTCAGTTCGGCTATTCTTTCTTTTCATCCTAAACTCTTCGCTTCTTATTTTTATGTGAGCGCGTGGTATTGCCAAGCTTTCTTCATGGCGTTGTTGTCGCCATCAAGTATTGTCAACTATTCCTCTACTTTGCAGCTGCAAAGGATTTTTGCCTCCCTTGAAACCTACAAAGAGATTTGTAACAAATAATTGACGGTGGACTCCTTCATCGATTATCTGTGCATATTATCACAACTTGGTTAGAGCTTTCATTATTAGAATCGTCAGAACAGCCCAACATTATTTGATAAAATAATGTTATCATCACATCAGCTGGAATGTTAGAGAACAAACGATATCAAAGAAAGTTTTTATGGCAATAAGATTAAAGTATAACTACGATTACATGCAGTTCTTTGTAATAAGGGCTATTGGTTAAGTAATCATTATTGCACCTTTAAAAGGTGTGATTTATTTAGATTATCGATAGTACTCTTCGCTGGCCTGTATGACATTATTATTTATTAGTCTATTTATAGAATCCCGCCTCGTATCCAATAAAGTAGTTCTTATAGACGGTGGAATTGCGCAACATATGTTGTACATCATACATCTAATGTTATTTATGTGACATACTTACGGTAGGGGAAAACTCATTATTTATGCACCGATTTGGCTGTCAATCAGTCTACATCTCAGCTGTTCACAACCTTATATATGTGTATGGAACAAAGTGTAATAATTTTTGTTATTCTATTCATATAATTTCCATGTGGTGATATCTTATTTTATCGCCACGCAAAGATGTCTTGCGACACAATTTTTGCTTTTCTTTTTGCTAAAGAATTATGCAAATTCAGCATAATTCTGTCTGCACTTCAAAGTGAATGCATAGACAGATATGCGATCGCACTACAAAAGAAACAATTCATATTACAGTCCATCCATTATATACCAGGTTTGCGTCCATTATTTATCTAAGGATTGTTAATAATTGCTATTTGCCAACTATGTCTATATAATCTTGAGTATTGTAACACTCGATGTCTGTGAATCCTTCATGTCTGTCCAACTAATCGAAAAATCGGAAACGGACTTTAATACATTTTTGGAGGAGACTATTCAGGACGCTGAATAGATCGATGCACGTACCCTTGCTTAGCTAGATAGTTCGGAAGGTGGGGGGAGTTTTATATTTTATGTGGGAATGTGTGTGTTTCTATGTTGATAAGATCTTGCTATTTAATTTAATTTATTACCCAATTTGTTGTTTGTTTTTGGAGAATTTGGTAATTCTTTCTCGAATGTGACTTTAACAAAACTTTAAAAGTTTAATTTTTTCTTCACGTTTGTCAACCTTTTTTTCTGGCGCCACGCCATTTTTTTTTCTTTTCTCGACTTTCTCTTAACCATATATAATCGCGCTCATATCTGCTCCTGTTTCATATAAATTTTCACTTAATTTTCCTTACTAAAACCTGGCAAATTGCTCTGCTTTCCTCATTGGTTACTACACTTTCTTTTGTCCTTTTCGTCGCTTGTCAAAAAACGGGAGAGTTTTCGCCAATGAACTTAACAGTTCCTACAACGCAAAGTTGCATTCTTAAGAAAAATTATTAAGTACAATCACATGTTACAGTATGTATGTCTGTTCGTTTCGTCACAGTCCCTCCTTCTCTCGTATGCACACTAATGATCAACCTACCTCGATTCCATAACTCTCAGCATTCTTCTTATTTTTTTAAATAAAAATGTAAAGAAGAAAAACAATCTCTTTGATCCAGCAGAAGGATGGAGACTTGCTCATGATCCTCATATTTGGGGGTAATAGTAAGATTTGATATGCTGCGAACACTTGTGTTCAAATTAAAAATGTCATTTATGATACTAGCCACTAGCCACTTCACGCCTTGAGTTTTTGTAAAATCCGCTGAGTGCTGCAATTATAGACTTAACCCTTGGACCAAATGTATCTGGCGTAACACATTCTGGTAACTTGCTACTTTTTCATTTTCTGCATCTCCGATAACGACCATGTTCCCATTACTACCTAATTTCGGGAAGATCAACTTTTTGGTGAACATAAGTTTTTTCGCATATTACAAGCTCTCCTCCGCATTCGCAAATATTAGGCAACTCTATTTTTACTACTTTATCCGCTTCCATTGTGGCATGAAAATTTCCTTAATGCCCAACCTAATCGCCAACAATCCTTTCGCTTTTTGGCTTGTCCTTTTTTATTTTGTATAGCTCTTTTGGGCTGGACAGGGATGAGTTTTTTGAATTTAAACCGAGCCTTTCCTTTAATTCAGCGTTCTCTATCTTTAAAGCTTTATTTTCTGCTTTTAAGTTTTCTATCTCTGCTTCCAGTTTTTCTATTTTTTGCTGTAAATTTTTGGAAAGTTTTAAAACGTTTGCTTTGTCTACTTTATTCTACCGCTCCGCTGAACAGACACAATTTACTAAACAGAAAAAAAGGCGAAAGAAGCCCTGGGGTTATTATCCGCTTTAAAATATTGGCGTTTTTTATGTTTTAAACGCTTGACAAGCAAGATTAAGCTGCTTTTAATTGCAAATAACTTACACTACAAATGTTTCAGAAGTTTATTAAACAGAAAAAAAGACAAAGAATCCCCGAGTTAGCTAGTCTTTTACTATCTCTGTCGAGTATTGGCATTTTTTGATGTTTTGTAACGCTTTATAAGCGCGTTCAGCTTATTTAGATAAAAATCTAGATGTAGATGAAGTTTTGTAAAGACATACGGTATCTATATACTACAGAAAATTAAACATAAGACGCCGATTTATTAAGTAATCCTTACCTTTTAATCTGCAGATTGGCGAAAGCAAATACAATAGCTTCAGTTTCATGATAAGGGCGAAGGCTGGCAAAGGGTGTCAAGTAAGTTTTTCTTTTCTATGGATTCCCTTTGAAGTTGAATATTGAAAATTGAATCGAGAGTTGTGGATTACTGTGTATATGTCATAACAAGCCATGGCACTCTCGGCAAAACCACTTAATATTAACTTTAGTTTGCCTGAATAAGTAGCTATATCTCCGATTGCATATATTCTATCTCTACTGGTTTTTAAGGTAGTCGGATCAACAGCTATGTGGCCATGTTCTAACTGTATACCCCAATTGTTTATTGGATCAAGATTCATTGACAGTCCAAAAAATGGCAGTAAAAAATCAGCGGATATTTCTTTTTCTTCCTTAGAGGCAATGTTTTTTACTATCACTGCGCTCAACTGCCCATTACCTGCTGCTAGTTCGTGTAATTGATATGGCACTACCAGTTCTATTTTTCCATCAATTTCAAGTGATTCTAATTTATTTCTAGTTTCAGGAGTGCAGCGAAATTTCTTTCTCCCATGTATCACATAAATTTTCTTTGCAACTTTAGAAAGTTCTACAGTCCAATCAGCCGCAGTTGCGGTGTTTGCAAATGTCTGTATTTAGCGATTTAGTGCTTTACCCAATCATTTCAATTTTTAATGAAATAACGGCTGATTTGATGTTTTCGTTCAACAATGCATCTTACACGCATAGTATTGCTGCATATAATTGGTTTATACGCAGACAGTCGTAATGTGACGTAACTGAATTAAAATAGTATATGGTGGTAAGTGTGGTGAGTGTGTGTGCGTGTGTGTGGGAATTTGTTATACGTCTATAGTACTTTCTGTTTAAGCGCATTAGTTGTCATATGTGCAACTGTAATCCTCCGTTCATTCATTCATATATAGTTTAAAAAAATATTGGTGCAAAACAAATTGCATTATGGACAAAGTATCGCCTTTTATGTATGGTTGCAAAACTGAAAACGAGAATAAAAGACGAATTTGAAGATTGCGTGAAGTTTTGATTAATTTTGTTTGCAAGTGTAATGAACGATAATATTTATATTTTGTTTGTTAAAACGACCGAATTTTATGGTGGTTGAAAAACGAATCATATATCATCCGTCGTCTGCCGCTGTACACTTCCGGCCAATTAACCTAGCAACCCCCTTCGAACGAGAGATATGTCAAAGAGAATTATCGTCGGATGTGCGAGGTGCTTTTCCTCCCCAAATGGTATGTGTAGCAGCACAGATATACATTTTAGAAAGCAAACGCATCATTGTATTACACATGCAGACTGCGGATTCTCTTTCTTTCTTGTTGTTTGACTTTTGCTTACCAATAGTAAAAGAAAGAGATGCAAAAAGAAAATTGATTGCCACTTTTCTGGCGCTATCATATTTGGCTCTGCTATTGACCTTTTGGGGGAACAACAGACCGCCAAACTCTCTGCCTTAATATACGTGGAAGTTGCAATTTTGCACCTAGGGCGTCGCGGTTTGGCTCAATTGCAAGCCAGTGCGGAATTTTGTAATAAAACCGAACGGGCATACCCTAAGCCCTGGGTCTTTCACTACACGCCCTAACTAATGATTTTCTTCGGCCCATGATGGCTGCGGGAGAGCACGATGTTGGGTCCGAAGACCCCTCTAAATCTACCTCCTTCTCATGGAACCAAAATTTAGACACTAGAAATTTTCTTAAATTTTTTTATGTCTTTTTCTTTTTGTTTTATTATGTTCCTTGTTATATTCTTTCTGGTCTACTAAGTTGTTGGTTTTCCGAAAATTCTTTATTTGTTGAACGCTGCTAACCACAGCAAAGCTGCTTTATGATGTACTGGACGGATGAGTACAAGACCATTAAATTTCTTGTACGAATAAAGTTTCTTGACTCTTTTGGGATTCCTTCGATCAATCCTTGAATCAATGCTTTCTTTCCGTTTCATTTATGTATTGGCATGAAGTGCGTGTAAAGATGATTTTGACTAAGATGACGTTACTTTCCTTCTTTTTTTACTCATTTGACCTTCGAAAAAGTAGTCTTTCGAGAATTAAAATTTGTTCTTTTCTTGTTCCTGCTTTATTCTTGCTTGTTTCAACTCATAAAACTGAAACTTTTATTTTCACTTAACTAACTCTACAGTACGTATCTTTATGCTTGACGAGGTTGTGATCAGATGGATTTTTCCAGCTGTACTGCAATTTTCTTATTTGTTTTCTGGTATATTTTTTTTTTCTACTTTATTTAGAAGTGATTGATAGGCAACGTAGTATCCAAGTTCGGATTAATTTTTTCAGAATGTGGATTAGTTCCTAATGCGCAATTGCCAAAGATTGAGATAAAGAAAAGCGGAAATATCGAAGTACATCGGTTAAGATGGAAAACAATAACATACTGAAAGCATATGAAAAATATTTGAAAAAATAGATTCGCCATTCAATTAGCGAATTATGGTACTACGACTTAACTAAATCTAATGTTAATTACATCAATATGTATGTATGTATGTATATTAAAACCGCTTATGCCACAGATTTGTGTTTAATTAGAGTCTTAAGTAAACCTTGATAAGCAAATGGTTAAATGAAATTTGTGAAATCAGCAACAAAATACACAACAACAAAACAACAAATATTACAGACAACAAAAATATTATAAGAATCTTGAAAATGCAGTAAATAATATCGGAACACACTGTCTGCACATAAATTAATTTTGTATTAAGCGAATTTTGTTATGCCTACTAGGTATTGATTTATTATTTGAACATGAAGCAAAATTTTTCTTTTTTTCTGATGCAATTTTAGTTTTCAAAGACGACAAAGACAAAGCGTAATGAAAGTTACACTTCTTTTTATAAATAAAGAGATTAAATAATAATTAAATGCTTTCTTCCTTCTATGGACGCGAATGCAGCGTAAGTAAACCGTTGTTCTAAATCGAATTATAAATATAGTTTGTACAGATGTATGCAACAGGCAGAAGGACTTGAGATGAACCCACTCTTATTTTTATCGTTCGATCTACAAAATGATTCCGAGTTTAGGTATATTTGTCTATATTTTTAAGTGCAATCTGACAGAGGATATTTTGATGAAACTTAGGGTACTGTCATGCTTAGACCCTAGCGCAAATGCTAGTGGGGTCGAAGAATGCGAAGCCATATTTTGAAAAAGTCTTAATCAAAAAGGGACGTTTTTAATATTTCCCAACAAAGCCGGTAATTGGTGATACAAAAGTGGCGTAGTAAATGGGCGTGTAAACTTATAAAACCTTTTACTAAAAACCGCGTGAAAGCTTTATTAAATGCGATGCTACGCCACTTCATCGAAAACTCTTTCTTTGTAAGGGGCCTTTAATCCACATATACCAGCGTAAACTTCATTAAAAATAAAGAAAAAAGCTTACAACATGACCATCTCCTCTCCTTTAAAACATATGTATTGGTATGTTAACAGAGTTTTGTGATTTGATCTCCCTAATAACAATGTTCTCCCATTAACATACGACGCTCAAGTTTGAAAATGTATTGTTCTCTATCGGAATAAAGATTACAAGCATTAAGTAGAATCAATAGATGCAAAATAGTGTAAATAGGGATTGCTTCAAACAAAGAAAGATCATCCTAAGTTAAAGAATCAAATGCAGCAAGCGTACCAATGTTGTTATTTAGGGACGCGTCTAGCCAAGAAGTGCTAAAGAAGTGATTTCACTTGACGTACTGACGCCGAACAACTAGTATACAAATATAGGAAGTCGTCTACAATCTTCGTCTACGATCTTGCACATTGAACTCTTCTTTTCTTTTCAGAGTACACATCGTTCAAAATAGGTTACAACCGTTCTATCTTCGCTTTTTTCGTCATCGTAAAATATATTTCAATGATGAGCACCAAACATATTCGGACATATAAAAAACGAAGCTTCACACGGTGAAAGATAGAAGTTGAAGATGACACGATCCTTTCAAATTATTCTCTTCGACTATCGCTATATTAGAAGTCAGGAGGTAGCCAGCCTTTTTGCATTCAGCCGATTTTGCCGGAAGGCTGAGTACAAAGGCGAAAGCCAAATTATTCATTCGCATTCAAAAATCGAAAAGTTAGGACATCTTTGGCTACATATTGCTTGCCGCTTATGGATGGGTATGTGTAGTTTTACATTTAACTACATCTCTCTGGTGAAACTGTTATAGCGTTTTCAAAGCTTGTCTTGTGGATTCTTCTAGGTTCAATTTGAGAGGAAGTATTGCTCAATTCACCCACCATCGGTTGTGCCACAATTGTCTGTCATACCATCTTAATGCTTTTCCTAAGTTCTATGTTATCTAAATTGTATGTTAAAAATTTGTTCCAATTCTATATTAAGTGTATTACTCCTCGAATATCATTGAAGGTCTCGTGTAATTTTGTACCATACGATGCAAGAATTGAACAATTTTTTATTTGAATCAACAATAGAAAAGTTAAGAGAAAGCTTTCGCTACTGCATAGAAAGTACCCTACTGTGAGCACTCGTACATTCGCATAATCTCATATAATCATACCCCGATAATATAAAAAAGGAACTTCAATTAACAAAACCATTTCAACTTGTTCTTTATCAGCGACAAGGGTAAAGTATACGCGTCGATATCCATTTATTTGATAATACGCTGCATACTAGGAATGGTATGCGCGTTGGCGCATCTTTGTATCGATACACATATAATTAACCATGTCGCTGATTTGTTGAAAGTACAACATGCCGCTGATATCTCTAGTAAAGTCCCAAATGTGACAGTGATGAATATTGCAAATACCCGCATCATAGAGAAAATAGGTTTTTATATTATGAGCGATATAACAGAAGATAGCAAATTTCCCCCAAGGTGTTACAACGAGCATTCGATTAGTTTTCTGGAAACCATCACGTATCCGTTTACATAAACTACTGTGATTGCCTGATTCCGAGAAGACGACATCCGTGTCTACCGGGTTGCCAGCAAAACTTTGGTACCGATTTGGACGCGGTACTGAACAGAAGCATTCCATGTTTTCAGAACTTCCGTTATTTCCTGCAATGGCTTCAGTTCCATAAGTTACTTCTTCTCTACAGAAGCATTCCATGTTTTCAGAACTTCCGTTATTTCCTGCAATGGCCTCAGTTCCATAATTTACTTCTTGGTCTTTCAATTCTTGACCACGTAAGGCTTTATCCCTGCATTTTTTCTTCCTATGCTTATCCCGTATATACTTGACAATGTCGCTGATGTCTTGAAAGTATAAGAGACCAGCTGTACCCATATTTAAGTTCCAATGGCGAAACCGATTGATGTTGCACGTGCAGCCATCATAGAGAAAATAACTTCTTATATTATTGGTGATGCAACAAAATATGGTAAATTTGCCACATGGTGTTAAAACGAGCATACGATCAGTTTTTTGAAAACCAATATATATTGCTTTATATAAGCTTCTGCGTCTACCTGATTTAGAACAAATGACCACCATATCTGCCGGGACGCTGGTAAAACCGGGATAGCGATTTGGATTGGGAATTGAATAGAAACAAGGCATACTTTGATCATCTTCTCTAATATTCCCAGTTTTAAGCTCCACTGTTTTGTGTTTTCGTGAGGCGTTATCCTTATTGCATTTCCGCATATACTGGACCACATCGCTGATGCCTTGAAAGAATAAAAGACCTGCTGTACCCATACTTAAGTCCAAGTGGCGAAAGCGGTTAACGTTGCAAGTGCATCCATCGAAAAGAAAATAATTTCTTATGTTATTAGTGATGTAAGAAAAGAGAATAAAATTGCTCCAAGGTGTCAGAATAAGCAAGCGATCCGCTTTTCGAAAGCCGGCAAATATTCTTCTATACAAGCTGTTATATTTGCCTGATTTTGAACACACGACTTCCATTTTTACCGGATTGTCGGTAAAACCAGGAGAACGATTCGGATCGGGAGCTGATGAAAAGCAATGGATATTCTGAAAAAGTTGTGTGCGTCGGACAATTGCGCTTACGGCTGCAATTTTGTGTTTTAGACTTTGATCTTTTAATCGTTGAAGCCATGACGCGTTGGGAGTACCCTTTTTCGTTTCACCTCCAGGTAATTTGAACTTTTTAAGCTCAGGGTTGAAAGCCAATTTCGGTGGTACTCGCTCTCTTAAACTCTCTTCCCCGTAAACTTGTTTTGCTTCCACTCCTTCTATAGCTTTACCTTTCCTACGTTTTTCGTCCTGCCATTGTTTCATATTTTCAAAGGTGTGTTTGCCTCTTTTGGAATCTTTACTGCCTGCTTTTTCATGTTCGTCTTCACTCCCACTCGATGATTCTAAACCTTCCATATCTTCGAACATAGCTTTCTCTTCAATTTCTTCCTCTATAATTTCCAACTCACTGGACGATGTTTTCAATTCAAGTTCGTTTATATCAGAATACAAATCTTCATCCTCGAAGTCACTAATTTTCCCTAACATCTTCTGGCACATATTCTCGCCTTCTTCAAAGCAAATAACTTCATTCAATGATTTTATTTCGCCATCAGAGCTTAGTGCCGGCTCTTCGAATGCTGCAAGCGTACCATCTCCATTGTCTTTCAATTGTATGTGGTGCACCTTCATTGCGTGTAAGAAAAACGGGCTTGATCTGTTCGAGCTCTGTAGTATACTATTTAAGACGATCATGAAGATGTCGAATGATCGAAACATTCTGACAGTCGCATGCTTTGCACCGTTTTTCACATTGTTCGCCTGGTTAGTTAATCCCATTATTCGATGACGAAATGGATCAAAGAGATATATGAACTCTTTTTGCTTCCACATAGCATATACTTGATAATTGATTTGCAATAATAACTTGAGGTGTCCCTCTTCGAATGCTTCCTTCACAGCCTGAACCAAATCTGCCAATTTGTAGTTCGGTACACAACGCCAAAAGCCTGCATATTTGTTTATAAATAGCTCTACGTGTACCCGAAACTGACCAATATTGAAGTAAATGGGGAACTCCTTAACATTACAGCAATCGAGGGAATGCAGATAAAAAGCATGGCAAATTTTTACGCCAAAGCTTATGATTTTATCGACTATTTTAGTATCCCAGGTAGCCGGATGATTGATTTTCGCCACTACCATTGCAATCACTCCCGCTGACAGAGCACTTCGATTGCGTAACACTTCGTTAGGATTTAAAGATAAATGCAAACTTGCTCTAATGCAAGCATAGTCCTCGTTGATAACATCGTATTCCTGTTGCATAACATCTCCGATCGGTGTGATTACCTTTACAATTTTTAACTCGCGTATAAGAAAAGTATCCTCTTCATGTAAGCCGCTTAGGTTTAAAATTAGATGATTGACATTGTCTAACGTTTTTAGGCACATCAACATAGCCACGCCTTCTTTTTCATCTGAATGAAAATTATCGACTTTCCGACCGCAAACATCGAAGATGACATACCCCCCTTTGCAGAGCCAGATCATGAAGTAAAATTCGTTGGCGTTTATCAAGTAGTATGTGCTTTCACGCAGAATGCTCTTCAAAACATTCTTAATATTTTTTAAAAACACCAAACCTGTCACATTGCCATCACCAGATTCATTCTGGTTCGTTGTATCGGCAAATGTTGACCTTTTCACAAAACTATTCCTCACTTCAATTTGAAATCCATACCCCATCAATTCAAATTCTCGTAATATGTGACGTTCATGTGGGGCATACAGCTCTTGCGGCGACGCAAGCTGATTATCTTCTTTTAGCGAGTTAACATATAGCATTAGACCATATTTTAAGACCTCGTTAACAACTGTAGTATCCCAAGTCGTTATCGGATTCAAATGAAAACGTGCAAAGGCTACCAAATAAGTGGCATAACGAGCTTCCGCAATGTCACTTCCAACACCGTCCGTTTCGAAATAAAAGGTGGAAGTGACTAAACCGATAGGATCGCCTAATGAACTGCTGGCATAACCTTTCTTTTTTTCACCTACGAAGAGCAAAATCGCAAAAGGATCTCTTTTCGTGACTGGAAGCCTGAACTTACGTTTTAATTCACATGGCACTTCTAGATATCGATCTTCATCTTGTTTACCAAATATCGCACATTGTTCTGAACTACAGCTTGAGTCTTGCTCATTCAAGGTTTCAGACCTTTTCCTGAATATTTTTTAGATGAATGACAAAAGCTGAATGCATTTAGAAAACAAAACTTTGATCAATATTACTCCCCGTACATATGCAGTTTCTGTGCTCGTCTCCCGCAATGGCGGGATAATCGGCTCGAATCGATTATTGGCAGTTTAGTGTAGTAGTTACAAGCACTTCGCTTTTTTGCTTCCATTTTTTTATGTGTGCGTGTTCTCAATACGTATTAATTTTACTGAACGTTTGCAATTTTTTTTTTTTTGTTTTTAACTTTTTCGAGTTTTATTATAAAAGAGAAAATTAAATTTATTTTCGTTTTTCAAAATTTTTTTTTTAAATTAATTGAATTTTTCTCATAGTAATTGAAATTTACTAAGCTACGACGTTTGTTTTGTAAGCGTTTCCTCTTCTTCTTTTCAAAAGACATTTACCGGAAAAACAATGGATGATCCGTCGCGTCGCTATAGAAAAAAGGCTCAGCGAGGACATTTATTATTATTGCTATTATTAAAGTTTGCTTAGACAGTTGTTGGAAAGCATAGAGTAGACGGTTAGTCTATGAATAGAATGATGGCTGAATTCGTTGACCATCTATGGATTTTTGGGTATTGCGATTTCCAAGCACGTTCGACGCCCAAATACGAGCCTCACACTATTTTTTTAAATTTTTGTTGATTGATTTTTTCCTCAAAAGCTTCCGACTTTATTTTGCTTAGCGAAATTACATTTACGTTTAGCAAAACATTGCTTTATATTTTAAAACCGAAAGAGAGATCAAAACTTGCAAATCGTCAAGTGATATTGTGCACGAAGGGGTTCCGTAAGGTAACCGAACTCCCTATTGGCCATTAACGATATCAAAAAGCACTACTACGTTTAAAGAATTATGTATGTAGTGAGTACAAGATAAAATAAAGGGGATACTTACGTCATGCTACAGAGCAGCTAGGTTATAACGAATTTGGGACGGTACCAGAAGCGAAACCAGGAAAAAGTGATATAATATTGAAATAAAATTTGGAACATATGTTTTGACACTTCATATAATCGCTTTTTCTAGTCAGCACAGGGAGCCATCTATTGTTGATTTGTCGCATTTTAACGCATCATCAACGGTACAGTGATAAGTCAAGTTTGTTTCACGACGTACGCATTACTCTGGACGACGTGAGATAGATCGACCTTCTATTATGGTAATCGATTCACAGTTCTGTTCTTTATTGATTTAAAATAAGTGGTCCACATGTTCGTCCTGTCTGTGTAAAAATTTTTATATTAAAATTAGCACAAACACATTAGCGCAAAAATCTTACATTTTCAGGCCCCCGTGTCAAAATTGAATTGAATGAATGTGGAGAAGTTGAATCAGATTGAACGCCCTGTGGAAACTTTCTTACTAAGAATATGTGTGCATGCTCTGATTTCTGGCATATTCTTATGCAAATGGCGCACTGTTAGTAATTTCATCTATGAACAAATAAATGCAAACTTTCGTGTTTAATATTACGATCGAGCTTGCGAGGCATATGCTCTCTCTCAATAGCATTAATTTGCTTTGTAAGTATTCCAGACCGATGTAAAGACAAAAAAAAAAACACTTTATGTTATGTAGATATATATGATGTGGTTGCCATCTTGGTGTAATGGACATCTATGTGCTTTAAGGCTTTAGCCTTTGAATTTATTCCTCTGGCTAAATTAATAACAATAACAATAATAATAATAGTAATAAAATTTTTATTCAGGTTCCCCGATATTGTCAAGTTGATCGCTTCAACTCAAAAATAGTACTTAACGTTTGTTCACATATTTATACATCTGGTATTCTGGTTTAGTTAACGTGCGCTAGAAAAATTCTTAGCCCTAGCTAGTCCCATGTTCTTTGAATCTGAAATAAATTCAAAAATAGTGTCCATCATGAGGATCCTCATGCAGTGTGAGTTGTTTGTATAAGTTAAGATATTTATCGACGTTCCCTGAGAATAACTGTGGTTTAAAGTGAATCGGAAACCTCTATTTGACATACGTCCGGATGCCTTTTCGCTCAATCCAACGTAAAAAGTTTAATTTTAGCATCACGCGTGACATAAACAAATACTGTAATTATGTTAATAGTTCGACGAGAAAAGCTTAGCGCTTATCTAAAGAAGAGGATTAAGTGCACCGACTTGTAATGGAGGTTCTAAATAAATATTGACAGATTTCTTGAATATAGTAGTTTCTGAAAAATCATTGCAAATTATTTCAGGTTATTACAGTAACTTACAATCCATAAAGACATCGCTCGTGTCAGGACGTAACTATTATGGCCATCATCTATAACCTATAGCTTGAGCGTGGCAAAATATTATTGGTAAGCGTACGCATAGCCTGACCGCCGGGCTCGTATATTTTGGCATTCGATGATGAGTTGCTATTGTGCGCGACTTGAGACGAGAATCTGGTAGAAATGCAACGGCATTTTTTACTTTGACTGTGGGGGGCGTACTTCCACCGTTAACCACTCTATAGACAAAAATTGAAATTTTCTATCAAAGTTTTTGTCACCAAGAGAGTTCGGACAACAAGCTACCGGCAGATGATAAATCTTAAACTCCTCAAAGTTCGCATCAGCGACAACAGCAACTCGATCCCCCTATGAATAGCACGCAAAAGAAAAGAGCCAAACATACATTTCCCATAAATTTTTTGAAAAATTAACCCATTTATTTTAGGCAACAATTTTTTTAAAAGTTATGACAGATAAGTGAAATACAGTTTGTAGAAAACAGCCTGGCGTAAGAATTCACATCCAAATACAAATCATATAAACCTAAAACGATTTAATGGGTAACATATCATGTACAAAACTCACGGCAGATATCGTAGGCGTCCCTTGTCTTACTCTGTTTCTGATTCCGCTGCTTACGTGCAAGACGCATATATTCAATCATATCGTTGATTTCTTTAAAACATAAAAGACCGGCTGTACCTACACTTAAGTCTAAATGTCGAAAACGATTAATATTGCAAGTACAACCGTCGTAGAGGAAGTAATTTTTTAATTCATTAGTAACACAACGGAAAAGTACAAAATTGCCCCAAGGTGTCATAATGAATATACGATCAGCCTTTCCAAAACCAGCGCATACTAATTTACATAGACTTTCGTAACTGCCTGATTCGGAACCGACAACCGCCATATCTACGGGCTTACTAGTACAGCCCGGATACCGATTTGGATTAGGAGCGGAACAGAAACGCATTACATTTTTAAAGAATTCTTCGCATTCGTCATCAACTTTTGAAGCTTTCATTCTTTCCTCCCGCAATCGTTGACAACGTGCGGCCTTATCCGTACCTTTCTTCCTTTTGTCTTCGTCCTCTTTTTCTTTACTTTTGTCTTCATCTCCTTTTTTCTTTTCTAAGTCGGCTTGCCTCTGCCTTTCTAGTTCTGATGGCCTTAGCTTTCCGGATTCGTCGTTTCTTTGCCTTTCCAACTCGGATTGCCTTTGCCTTCCCAACTCGGATTGCCTTTGTCTTTCCAACTCGGATTGCCTTTGTTTTTCCAATTCTCCTTGACTTTGCTTTTGGAGTTCCAATTCCCTGATTTTTTGCTTTTCAATTTCTAACAATCTTTGTCGCTCAAGTTCCGCTAATCTTTGTTTTTCGGAGTCTGATTGTTCATCTATAGCTTTTCCAAGTTTTTTGCCTCGCATATCGCCTTCTCCACCACGATCTGCCGAATATCGATCAACTCGTTTATATTTGTCATCTTTGCTGCCTACTCCAGCTTTATCGTCTAGTCCAGCTTTATCATCTTTACTGCCGCGTCCAGCTTTATCATCTTTACTGCCCCGTCCAGCTTTATCGTCTCCATCTCGAGCAGCACCTTTCTTTTTACTACTCTTACCGCTTCCGCCTTTACCACCTTTGCCTTTAGCTGCTTTACCTTCACTTCCTTTTTTTCCTTTTCCTTTTTTTTTACGTTTACCTTCATCCTCACTCGATGACTCCACGCCTTCCATATCTTCGAAAACACCCTTCTCCTTACCTTCTTCCTCTTCCATAGCTTCTAATACGCTAGACGATGTCTTCAATTCAAGTTCTTCAAATTCAGATCCTTCTTCTTCATAATCACTAATTTCGCCCAACATCTTTTGACATATGTCCTCCGCCTCTTCAAAACAAACAGCCTCATTTAATGAAATTACTTCACCATCAGAGCCGATGGTGGACTGCTGAAATAATGCTGGTGTACCATCGGCTTTGTTTTTCAATTGTATATGGCGCACCTTCATAGCGTGTAAAGAAAAATGGCTTGATCTGTTAGAGTCCAGTAGTATGGAATTTAAGACCAACATAAATACGTCAAATGATCGAAACATTTTTACAGTCGAGTATTTTCCAATATTGTCCGGCTGATCAGATAAGCCCACTATTCGATGACGAAATGGATCAAATAGAAAGATAAAACCTTTTTGCTTCCAGATAGCGTACACTTGATAATTGATTTGCAATAATAACTTATTGTGTCCTTCCTCAAATGCTCTCTTTATAGTTTGAGCTAGTTCCGTGGAAATGAAGTCCGGCACGCAATACCAAAATCCAGTGTATTTCTTTGGAAAGAGCTCTATATGTGCACGAAACTGTCCAATATTTAACCGAGTGGGAAATTCGCCAACGTCTATCGGATCAGAGCTGGCACATTTCAGCCAATGGGCTTGACAAAAATTGAATCCAAAGCAAATAATTTTATCGATTACTTTGCTGTTCCATGCGGCTGGATGATCGATCTTGGACACAAGCAAAGCTGTTACGCCCGCTGCCAAAGCACTACGATTACGCAAAAGTGCGGCTGGATTTAAGGACAAATGTAGGTTTCCCTTTACATACGCGTAGTCATCGTTAATAATTTCATACTCCCGCTGCCTTCGGCCATAATCGCGTTGTATTATGTTACCGGACGGTGTGATTAGTTTGACTATCTTTAGTTCGCGTAAGTTACATGGACTATTCTTCCTTAAACCGCTAAGATTCAAAATTAGATGATTAACATTATCTAACGTCTTCAGGCACATCAGCATAGCTACGCAGTCTTTGTCATTCGATTTAAAATCATCGAGTTTTCGACCACAAACATCGAAAATGAAATATACGCCTCTGCTGAGCCAGAGCATTATATAAAATTTCTCAATGCACAACAGGTAGTAGGCATGTTTGCGCATAGTGCTCTTTAAGAGAGCATTAATATTTTCCAAAAGTAAGAAATTTGGGCCTTGACCATCACCACCTTCACCGGGTCTATCAGGGGATAATGGACGACTCAACAATTCAATGTGAAATTTACATCCCATTAATTCAAATTCTCTTAACACATTTTTCTCTTGCAGTGCGTATGTTTTTTGTGACGACCTAACCAATGTTATGCTATGCGATGCATCTGTTTTTCGTGACGACCTAAATTCGTTAGGCTGAGTTTGCGATTCAGAATATAGCATTAAACCTCTCTTCAACACCTCATCAACAATGGCCGAGGTCCAAGTAGTTACCGGATTTATATGAAAACGGGCAAAGGCTATTAAATACGTGGCGAAGCGAACCTGACCAACATTGTATCCTCCACTAGCCGTCTTGGGATAGATCGTCGAAGCAACTAGACCAATAGGATCGCCCAATGAGTTGCAATTCTCATTTTTACGCCTTTTAGCTGCAAAATGAATCCATAAAATTCCTTCCTCTTTAAGTAAAATGTTTGGGTTAAATGTTTTCCAAAACTTACGTTTTAGCTCGCATGGTTTTTCATATGGATCTTCATCATGTTTGCCGAAAATCGCACAAACCTTTGGACTACAATAGGATTCCTTTTTATTCAGCGGTTCTAATTTTTCCCTAAATATTGTTTATGGAACGCAGGTATTAAAAAATTATTAACAATAAAAGACGCCTGAATATTACCCGTGGGTCAGGATTGTTCTTTCCGGACGTATCCAACATCGGCATAATTGTTTTCCATCGTTACGCGCGACACATGGTTCTGCTGCTCCCAATTCGGGATAACAATGACAATCACTCCGCTGAGTCGAATCCATCATTTTTAATATAAAATTTTGGAAATTTTTTTACGTTTTTATGCAAACAAATAAATATTATTTTTATTAATTATTTGCAATTTTTTTTCTTTTAGATTTTTCCCAATTTTTTTTTTTTTATAAACTACACGACGAATTTAGCTTTTTTTGTCGCTTTTCAAAATTTCAAATAATTTAAACGAAAATTTTTATAATACGTACAAATTTGTTTCACATCGAATTTTTATTTAATAATTTCAAGTTTTTCAAATGTCAATGTCATTTATTTGGAAAATATTGGTTGATTGACATTGTTATAAGCTTCATTAATTCCTGAGTGCATACTTTCCCGTTGATGTCTTGTAAAATTTTAAAATTTACTTGACTTTTTCATCTCTTCGCTCCTTTAAAGACCTCGATCAACAATAAATGTCATTTGAAGGTCATTTATATATACTGACTAATTTTCATTAAACTATTTTGCAATTGTGCTCCTATTCGCGCTTAAAACTTTTTCCAATTTTTCCAATTCCTTCACCACGCAAAGTGCTCATTGCTCTATTTTATCCTAACAGTACTATCTGTATATGTTTACTGTTTGCTTATTTGTTACGAATGGACCCAGTAAAGTTTTCTTCCGTTCAATATATTGTCGATCTTGCAGAATCCTAACGACGACATGAAAAAATTCGGCATACGCCCGTGTGTAATTTCTTTGCTCCCTAATATTGTAATGGGCATGCGCTTTGTTTACAAAAAAAAAAAAGCTAAAAATCGAATTTATTTTTAAATATTTTGTCAGTGTAATTATTAGAAATATTTGGGTCATTGCAACAATCAAATTTTGCAAATTGGAAGTTTGCTGATTTTTAATATCCACATTATTTATTTTTGTTTTCATTCCTTAACGCACTGAAACATGTATATGTGTCTGGCATTTTCCAATGATTTTGTTTTTTTTTATTTTCTTATTGCCATTCTTTTAATTATAAGACTTATAAATAAGCCGCGACTATAAATAAAATTAATTAAGTAATTCATCTGTTATGCATACATGAACAGTGCATTTTTCTTTTACAAATTTCTTTTTGTTCTGCTGGGGTATCTGCAATTGACGTAGGCTTTGGCATTGACGAGAGATGCTTTGACGAGAGAATAATAAAAGGAATAATTTTCAAAAATATTAAATTCTTTACAATGTGAAACAAAGCGCGTTTTGTTCAATTCACATTTGAGTTAATATATTTTCTAAACACAATATGAAAAAATGTAAATGAAGTAAACTTTATGTATACGTGAGAAGAAAAAAGATGATGTAAATAATCACACAAACAATAATTTGATCAATTTCATGATTTACACTAAGTGGAGTTTCATCTGCAATATTCCCGGCAGATATCGTAGGCGTCAGGTGCATCCAATGGCGTTGGAACGCATCTGTTACGTTCAAGGCGCATAAATTTAATCATATCATCAATTTCTCGAAAACAGGCGAGACCAGCTGTACCCCTTTCTAAGTTCAAATAGCGAAAGCGATTAAAGTTGCAAGTGCAACCATTATATAGAAAATAATGATATATGTTATTGGTGACGTAACGAAAGAGGACAAAATTTTTCCAAGGTGTAACAACAAGTATACGATCGGCTCTTCTAAAGCCAGCACATATAAGTTTACATAAACTATTGTAACCGCCTGTTTCTGACCTGACAACTGCCATATCTACCGGTTTGCTACTAAGTCCAGGATAATGACTTGCATTAGGAGCTAAACAAACGCGCCTGCTATCAGTAAACAACTTTTCACATGCAGCTCTTCTGGCTGCAGCTGCAGCATTTTCCCTTTCAAGCCTTTTTGCAGCATCTCTCAACTCTTTATCTTTCAACTCTTTATCTTTCAACTCTTCATCGTTCAACCCTTTATCTTTCGACCATTTATCTTTCAATCCTTTATCTTTCAACCCTTTTTCTTTCAATTCTTGACCTGTCAGTTCTCCATATTTAATGTCTTTATTTTTCGACATTTCATCTACTTTGGCTCCATATTTTCGATGTTTATCTTTCAAGCTTTCATCCCCTGCTGGTGGCTTCTCAAGTTCCGATAATCTCGGAAGTTCACGCCTAGGTAAATTTTCTTTTCCGGGTACTAATCGCATGGATGAACTGACATGAATCATTGTTGATTCCACTGGTTGCATTTTTTCATCATCCCCGTCTTCGACGCCTTCCAAAGCAATTTCAGCGTTTCCTTCTTCTTCCTCCATAACTTCCACTTCACTGGACGTTGACTTCAACTCAAGTTCCTCTACCTCAGAACTTTCTTGTTCAAAATCACTAATCTCCCCTAATTTTCGGCACATTTCGTCCGTCTCTTCAAAGCAAACAACCTCATTCAATGATATTACTTCGCCATCAGATCCCATGGGAGACTCTTCATATGGCGCTGGTGTACCATCTGCCTTATTTTTTACTTGTATGTGACGTATTTTCACGGCATGTAAAAAAAACGGACTGGATACATTCCAGTCCAGCAATACAAAATTCAAGACCATCGCGAATACATCAAATGAGCGAAACATTTTTACAGTCGCAAATTTCCCCATATGCTTTATACTGTACGGCTGCTCATATAAGCCCACAACTCGGTGTCGAAATGGATCAAACAGGTATATGAATTCATTTTGTTTCCAAATAGCGTACATTTGATAGTTGATTTGTAATAACAACTTGGTGTCTCCGTCGTCGAAAGCTCTCTGTATGGCTTCGGTTAATTCGGAGGATTTATAATTCGGTACGCAACGCCAAAAGCCAGTGTATTTTCTTGCAAAAATTTCTGTGTGTACACGGAACTGCCCAATATTGAACTGATTGGGAAATTCGTCAACATCTACAGGATCAGAGCTGGCGCATTTATGCCAATACGTTTGACAAAAGTTGACGGCAAAACATATAATATTATCGACGATTCCTGTGTTCCAGGTAGCCGGATGATTGATTTTCGAAACCACAAAGGCAGTAACGCCCGCTGGCAAGGCGCTTCGATTACGCAATAACGCGGCTGGGTTTAAGGACAAATGCAACCTTCCCGCTGCATAAGCGTAATCGTTATTAACAATTTCATACCTTGGCGGTGAACGGCCATGAGAACGTTGTATTATATTTCCGG
Source organism: Glossina morsitans morsitans (assembly GCA_001077435.1). NCBI lineage: Eukaryota > Metazoa > Arthropoda > Insecta > Diptera > Glossinidae > Glossina > Glossina morsitans. The sequence goes on along the minus strand of CCAG010013875.1, from coordinate 103,170 downwards.
AAGGTGAGACTAACTTGATCACTTTCAGTTCACGTATACTGCATGGATCCACTTCATTTAATCCACTTAAATTTAATATTAGGTGATTAACATTATCTAATGTCTTCAGACCAATAAGCATGGACACGCCCTCATCCTCATCCGTATTGAAATCTGTTGTTCGTCTACCACACACATCAAAAATGAAATAGACCCCTTCATTTAGCCATATCATTAAGTAAAATTCGTTGACGCACAACAGATAGTAGGTATGCTCACGAACGACTCTTTCTAATGCGGACTTGATATGTTTTACAAGTAACGTGCTTCTCATATCACCGCTATCACTGCGCTTCATAATGTGTATTAAGGCTTTGTATGGAATATTTACCAATTCAACATGAAACGTAAACTCGTTGAAATCAAAATCTCTTAAAACTTCTTGCTCGTGTGGACCATATACATCCGGCGGCGACACAAGTTGATAATTATCTTTTTGCGAGGCAGAACATAATAGAAGACCTCTTTTCATAATCTCTTCAAAAATCGTGGAATTAAGTATCGTCTCAGGATATATATGGAAGGCGCCAAACGCTACAAGACAGGTGGCATAGCGGAGCTGCGCAATATCAAATCCTCTACCATGCGTTTTCAAAAGAAAGTCAGCCATAATCATACCGATACCATCGCCAAGAGAATTGTAACTGCCATATTTTTGCCCCTTGGCTGCACGATGACACACATGAAATTCGTCTCTTTTTGAGGTTAAAATATATGAAACTTACGTTTTACTATACAAGGCTTTTCATAGGGATCCTCATCGTGTTTTCCAAATATCGCACAAAGTCTTGGACTACAAATTGATTCTTCCTTATTCAGCGGTTCTAGTTTTCGCCTAAAATTTCAGTTTAAAAATTAGGAAAAGAATTGAAATAAAATTTATCTGCATTTTTGTACACTTCGCAAACGTCGGGCTCGCGTTTTCCACATTGACAGCACCATTGTGGGTTGTAGCACGTTTTGCATTGTTCGCTTGTCGTCAGTAGCTGAGGACAAAAGTTACTTGGTTCCATGTTATTTAAAGATTACAATACGAAATTTTAGTTTGTTTGTTGTTTTTTTTTTCTTTTTATTTTTTTTAATTAAATTTTGCTAACTATTTGCAATTTTTTTGTTTTTCAAAATTAAATTTTTGTTTTTGCTAATTATACGATAAATTTAAATTTTTTTTGTCGCTATTAGAAATTTTTCATTTTTAAATGTTATGTGACTTTTTCTTTCTTGTAATTTGAAGTTTTTAACAATTCTTCTTCTCCTTCTTCTTCTTCGGGGAATCACCATGTCAACAAGACATAGCTTGCTGAGTCGCCTTAAAAAGGTTTAACGTGAACACGAAGTCCAGGAGATTTTTTTTTGAAGCTTTTAAAGTTGGCTGATAACTTAATTGCAAATATATGCAGATGTATTGTGCATGTTATAACGTCCACCATGTAACTAAAATCATTTCAATCCTTCCCAAGTTTCTATTAATTTAATTGTTTTATTTTATTAATTCAAGTTTTGAAGACAAATAGTTTGCGATTTTCTTCTTCTTCTTCTGCGAGTCGGCGAATCAGCGAACAGGTGATTTGTCGAGTTGAGTTCCGGGACTTCATCTACATTGCAAATGTGACAGCGTAGAGTGAATTTAGTAGTGCGAGGGGTACAAGTGTGTATGTGGAAGTGTCTTATGAGAGATCTGAAAAGATGCAATAGTGAAAGAGTATGTCAAGGAGTAGATTCATAGTGTGGCCGTGAATACTTGTATGTATTGTTGAGAAGCTTCTAAAAAAGAGAAGACTGGGGTGCAGACCAGCAAATTGCGTCAAAGCGCTGGGATCGTGAAGACTACATAAAGAGAGTTTCTAAAGCATGGAATGACAAATAAAAGTGGCGATGATCAAGAGAGATTGCAAAACCGCATATGTGTATGAGGGGCTGTCCACTATGTTGATTGTGCATAAGTGATCATTGCATCCCGCATCTCGTAAGCATCAACCTGTTAATAAGGCAAATAATGGCCCGACTGAGGGTGCAATATGTAAACCAAGATGTTATATATATTTGCGGAGATAAAGAGGAGATATGGCGATCATCAATTGAATTATTCCAACATCGTTGTCAAGAAAAGCCCGAGACCTTCATGTCGATGTACCTCAATTCAGCGGATATCACAGTACCACCATTGATATGTGATGGTCTGCAAGGTGCTGTAGTATCTATCTGCACTAGTATTTCCATGAATACACATGCGGCTAGGTTCCCAGAGAAAAAGGAAAGGAATCAGATATGAGATTGTAAAGGAAAAATCTGGTTTCCAACACATAAGGACGACTTTTACCTACGATTGCAAAGCGGATAAGATAGAAGTACTGATTGACGAACATCTTCTATGATAATTTCTTGAAAAATATTCATTTTGTAAATTAATTAAGTTGGATTGATTAGTTAGGTTAATAAATTCCAATCCAAATAACACCTTCTGGATTTGTTGACTCCCAGCAGAAGAAGGGAAGGGAATTTTTCTTTGTGGCACTGTTTTGCTGCAAGTACCTTAGATTTAGAAAATAGTTATTGTTATTGTGAAGTGATTGCACCGCTAGTCCTTCAGTCGAGTTACGCAAACACTTACGACCGTATTCTGACCAACAAGACAGAATCGTCACAAGTTCTTTTTCAGTTGTGTGTCAAAATTAAAGACTTGACGCTTGCAATGCAGGGAAATATCGGTGTTTTCAATCGAAAATCGATATCGAGACGCCCTATAGCTTTCTTTGCATTTATAGTCCCCTATGGCTTTATTTGCATTTTACTCACTTCTTATGTCATAATATATTGAAAGCGAGTGTGAGTGAGGCTAAAAATAACCCCAATCACAGCTAATAGACTTGCACGGGATGGAAGACTAACTATACCATCAACTAATGGCGTTTTAATACATTTTTATTTATATTTTCTAGTAGAAAAATAAATTCGCTTTGATATAAAAGTCAATGTTAAAATTGCTTTAATTTTTACCTGTAATTTTCTTGTTTATTATAAATAGTAATTAATTCATTCACCTGCCATTTAATATTTTCAAAAAAATTACATGGCAGACAAATGAAATAAATTTCATATTTGTACATAAAAACGTGATGCAAATACTTACATATATAATAATTCTATTGATTTTATTGTGTAAAGGAAACTATCATCGAAAAAACTCAGGTCAAGTATCGTAGCCGTTGGCTTGGTTGCTCGCGTACAATGTATGCAATTACGTCACTGATTTTTCGGAAACATAGAAAACCATATGTACCCATAGTCAGATCCAAATGACGAAAGTGATTAACGTCCCGAATGTAACCGTCATATAGAAAATAATTCTCTGTTTTGTCAGCATTGCAACGGAACAGAATGAAATTTTTCCAACATGTCATAAGGAGTATTCGATCAGCTGTCTTAAATCCGGAGCATATTAACTTAAATAAACTGTTGTAACTGCCCGATTGGGAACCGACAACGGCCATTTCCACCGGCTTGCTACTATAGCCGGGATAACTATTTGCGTTTGGTGCTGAATACTTAAAGACCTCTTCCTCGCCTTTATCGTAATCTTTATAGGCTTTAGGTGTTTCATGTCTTTGAAAGCATGTGAATTCTTCGTCCTCTTCCGTTCTTTTTTTATACCCGTATAAATCTGCCTGCCTTGCCTTTTCGATCGCTAACAATTCCTGCGACTCCGGTGTAAATGTTTTTACATTTCTGGCACTTGCATTTACTATTGCTGATTCCTTATCTATGGGTTTGCTTATCGTTTCTTCAGGCATTCCAAGGAATAGTTGATTATCTTTGGAAACATTTTCGGCTTCAACAAATGTTTTACTGATTCTACATGCATTTTTTAGTCTTTCAACTTCCCATCGTTCAAAACGTGAAATTTCCTCTCTTCTCTTCGGCTTATCTACATTCAATTTCCTTTGCCCTGCCTTCTCAATTTCGAATAATTCCTGCGACTCAGATAAACGTAACATTCCTTTTCTGGGGTTTGATTGCGTCACTGATGAATCCGTAATGGCCGACTTGCTTTTAAAGCAGCGATGGGAACAGGCATTTGGCGGCGGATGGAAAGTTTTGGCATTCTTACAAAAAACTTGGCTTCCGTTAGCTGCCTTTTCAGATCTGATAATATTTTTCAGCCTTTCAAGTTCCCATCGCTCAAGGCATGAAGCTTTCTCACCACCTTTCATGTTGTTATTTAGATTCAATTCCTTTCGTTTTGTCTGTTCAATACCTAATAATCGCTTCGACTCTTCCGTTTGCTTGCTTCTAAAGAAGGGATAGCATCCTGCTTTCGACGATAGATGGGAAGGTTGGGTTTGTTTACAGAATTCTTCGGATAGATAGTCTGCCTTATTGGCTCTAATTGTTTTCTTCAATCTTTCAACTTCCCATCGTTGAAAGCGCGACACATCTTTTTCGTCGTCACAATTTTCGTCCGGATCTAATTCGTTTCGCGCTGACTCTTCGAAACTTAATGACTTCTTCGTTCCATTTTCACTTAAACTTTCTTTTTTTAGTTTTAACCGCATCGCTTTCAAGTCCATGTCTGCAGATCCCCTTGTATGATCCCACCGGCAATTCACATCAGTAGATGATGTGTAGTTTTCGGTGCCGGTATAGAAATCTTCACATTCGTCAATTGTTTCATTGCGTCGTAGGGCATTCTTAGTCCTTTTACATTCCCATCGTTGAAAATACGAGATTCCAGTCCCCGCACGTTTGTGTTTGCTTTCATCCCTTTTTATTGGCTGCTCAGGCTGAAACAATCTCTGTCTTTCAGTTTCCAACAAGCTTTCGTTTCTGGGACTTACTTCCGCAATTGTTGATTCAACATCTGTGACCCTTTTTATAAAGTCATCGTGCAGTTTCTCATCTTTCAATCGTTGAAGAAATGAGAATTCTTTTCCATCTTTTTTTCTTGTGTCCCTATATACTTGCAGCGATTCTTCAAGTTCAATAGATCTTCGTTCAATGGGAACTGACCGAGCAATCGCTAAATGCTCTTCAGATAGCATTTTTTGAAAAGAGGCAAAGTTCTCCGCGTTCGGCGTTGAATGAAGACTTTCGTTGTTTTCAAAAAGTTGTGCGTTTTCGTCGCTTGACTCATTGGATTCTTTCGTATTCTTTCCATTTTCTAGCCCAAGTGATCTTTCTTCTTTTGGATTTGACTGGATGCTTGCTAATTTCACCTCTGTTAGCCTTCTTGTAGAATCAGAAAACCGATTTGCACCAGATCGCGAAAGAAGGCGCTTGGTCTTCTTTTTGGTCACATTATGTTTCTTTTTTGTAACATTAACCTTTTTTTTATATTTGTTAACATCGTCCTCTTCAATGCCTTCCATGTCTTCAAAAGCCATTTCTTCCTCCAAAATTTCTAATTCGCTGGATGTTGATCTCAGCTCGAGTTCCTCTAGATTAGAATGTAATTCTTCATCTTCAAAATCACTAATCTCGTGCAACTTTTCGCAAGCCTCGTTCGTCTCTTCAAAGCAAATAACTTCATTCAATGAGAATACTTCCCCGTTAGGGTCTAAGAGAGATTTCTCAAATAATGACGGTACACCATCATATGGTTTAGCCTTCACTCCTATACGACGTATTTTTACGATGTGTAAGGAAAACGGACTACATTTGTTCGAATCCATTAGGATAGAATTTAATTCCTTAATAAAAACGTCGAATGACCGAAACATTCTTACTGTCGCGTATTTTTCTACACTCTCTATACTATCCTGCTCGTGCGATACGGCCGGTACTCGGTGTCGAAAAGGGTCAAACAAATATATGAATTCATTTTGTTTCCAGACGGTGTACATTTGATAATTGATTTGCAATAATAACTTTGTATCTCCGCCTATAAATTCCTTTTCTACATTTAGCGTCAAGTCCGTAAACTTGTAAGATGGCACCCAACGCCAAAAGCCCACATACCTTTTCGGAAAGAGCTCTATCTCTGCACAAAACTGGCCAATATTGAACTGAGCGGGGAGTTCGTTGACATCTATGGGATCAGAGTTGGCGTAATTAAGCCAATACGTTTGGCAAAAGTTGACGCCGTAACAAATGATATTATCCACTGTTTTCGTGTTCCAGGTAGCCGGATGATTGATCTTCGAGACCACTAAAGCAGCGACGCACGCTGGCAAAGCGCTTCGATTACGCAAGAGCTCGGCTGGATTTAAAGACAAATGTAACGTTGCCGGCACATACGCGAAATCGTCATTAATGATATTGTACTCAGGCCGTTGTTCACTATAATCACGTTGCGTTGTATAGCCAGAGGCAGTGATTACCTTGGCGATTTTTAATTCACGTATAGTGCACAGGTCTTCTTTATTCAAACCGCTTAGATGTGTAATTAAGTGCAAAACATTACTTAGTGACTTTAAGCTCAATAAAACCGCCACTCCGTCCTTCTCAACCAAATGGAAATCAGTAACATCTCTACCGCAAACGTCAAATATAAAAAACACTCCACAGTTGATCCAGATCATTATGTACAATTGATTGACCTTTAACAGATAGAACGTTCGTTCACGTAGAATGTTGCCTAAGACGGCCTTCATATTTTTTAAACGTAGCATATCTGCAACCTGGCAAACACCCGTCTGATTAGGCTTCTCGGTGCATCGTGAGCGGATTGATGAGGTCTTCACCAATTCGATTTGAAACTTACACCCCAATAACACAAATTCTCTCAATATACTTAGCTCATGTGGCGCATATATTTCATGGGATGACACAAGTTGGTTATCGCTTTTTTGTGAGGCAGCGTACAGCATTAGGCCATTTTGCAAAACCTCCTCAATTATTTTCGAGTTCCATGTGGTCTCCGGATTTAAATGAAAACGAGCAAAGGCTACTAAATAGGTAGCAAACCGAGCCGGGGCGACGTCGTGTTCTTCATAATTCGTTTTAAAATTGATCTTCGATTTAACTAAACCTATAGGATTGTCGAGACTATTGCAATCATTACTCTTCCCTGTTTCACCTGTAGGGGAAAGGCGAAAATGAATAAGACTTTTTCCAACTCCTTAGCTTGAAAATTCGAATGCAAAGATTCCTAAAAACTTACGTTTTAATTTAGAGAGTTTTTCTACATATCGGCCTTTAGCACATTTGTTAGCAGCATGTGCACAAGGTAGTGGACTAAAAAGTGATTCCTGTTTCTTCAATGTTTGCAACTTTTCTCTAAAAATAATTTAAAAAAGCGAAAGACAGAAGAAGAAAACAAGGACCAAAAGAATTATCATAAAAATGTTGTCTGAAACTTACAATCCGCACAAGTTTGTTTCTCGTGGTTGTGTCCAGCATTGGCAGCGCGTTCCTGCATTATTACGAGCTACACGTTTCGCATTTGCTATCGCCTTCAAGCAATTGTTGCAAACGTCTTTCTGAATTAACGCCATGACTGTTAATGATTGGAATATAAAATTTTATTGACTTTTTTCCGCTTATTTTTCTAATAACCAGTTGAATTTTTTTCTTTTTAAATTGAAAATATTTTTTCAAATTTTGATGTGAGATATAGTATATGAAAACAAAGAATAGAACGAAGTCTTATGCTGTCTGACACATACACCAATGTAAGCTAAATAATTACTTAACACATCCGCAACTTTTGTTGAAAACTTGACCTCGAAGCAAGAAGAATGAATTTGATGACAGCAAGTTCCAAAGCCAAATATATCGACAGATTGTGTTGGAAAAATGAACAAAGGGCATCAGAGTCCGCTACGTTGGATGATTATACCGATGATTTGGCGAACTAGTGGCGAAAATCGTTTTATTTCTTCGTTATTCCACTGCTTCACTACATTAACGTACGTTAACATTGTAAACCGAAGTTTATTTCCCTTTCCCTCTCTCTTTTTCCCTCACTCAACACGTTCCATGCTTTCTAGTTTCACTTGCACAATCAACGTTGCACTGCTAAGTTGCATTGATAAACGAGGGCAAAGCTGCTTAAAGGTTTGACGGCACATAGGAAGCTCGATTTGGTGGCACTGGAAGGAAAACACGCATCGTGAGGTACTACAGTCTGCCTTGACGATTATCAAGAACTAACGCAATTACAGTGCGGCATTGAGGTAAAGCGTTGATCAACAAGCGAAGCGACAATTCTTCCATCACGACATTATTAGATCACCAACATGATAATAGATGACGTGTATTTTTCTGATGCATTAATGCTGCTGCCCAAGTCTAACATCGTCGGATTACCGTTTATTTCACAACTTCATTTAATGATAATACTTCGCCATCAGGCCCCATGGGAGACTCTTCATATGATGCCGGTGAACCATCTGCTTTGTTTTTCACTTGTAGGTAGCGGACTTTCATTGCATGTAAAAGAAAAGTGCTTGATCTTTTCGAGTTCAGCAATTGAGAGTTTAAGACATTCATAAATATATCAAATGAACAAACATCTTTATAGTCGCATCTTTTCCCATATTCTTTACACTATAAGGCTGAATATATAAGCCCGGTGCGGTGGCGAAATGGATCAAACAGGTATATGTACCCTTTTTGTTTCCAAATAGTAAAAGTTTGGTGATTGATTTGCAGTGATTATTTGGTATCTCCTTCGGCAAATGCTCTCTGTATAGTTTCAGCTACTTCGGAGAATTTGTAATTTGGCACGCAACGCTACAAGCCCGTATATTTCGTTGGTAAAAGTTATATACACGAAACTGTCCAATATTGAATTGATTGGGAAATTTGTCAACGTCTATAGGACCAGAGTTAGCGCACTTAAACCAATATGTTTGACAGAGCTTGACGCCAAAGCATGTGATATTGTCGACTGTCTTGGTACTCCAGGTGGCCCGGTGGTTGATATTCGAAACCACTAAGGCAGTAATGCCTGCTGGCAAAGTGCTTCGATCGCGCATTAGTTCGGCTGGATTTAAAGACAAATGTAACCTTCACCTGACATAAGCATAGTCGTTATTAACAATTTCATACTCCGGCAATCGCAATATTTTTGACACGTAAGAAATTCTTTGCATCACCGGCTTCGTCTTTCTTAATGGCATAAAGTAAGGTTTGTGATGGCACACTTATCAATTCAATTTCGAATTTACGTCCCACTATTTCAAACTCTCTTAATACGGCCTCCTCCTGGAAGCTAAAGATATCGCGAGGCGATAAATGTTTAAAATAAAATTTCTGTGCGGAAGAATATAGCATTAGACCATTCTTCAATACCTCTCCATAATAGTGGAGTTCCAAGACGCTTCCGGATTTAGATGTAAACGAGCAAAGGCTATTAAATTCGTAGCAAAGCGAATCTGCGCCATGTCGAACTTATCAACGTCACCATTAAAATTTGGTTGCGACTTAACCAAACCGATAGGCTCGCCAAGGGACTTCTAGTTATCTATCCTCTTTCTTTCAGCTATAGGGTCAGAAGCACTCTTTGCTTTGATACTTTTAATGGAGAGATTTCTCGAAACTTTAATTCTCATAGTTTTGGTGGATATGAATTCGCATCATGTTTCCCGGATATCCTACAAACTTTTCTGCCACAAATTGGATCCTCTTTCTTCACCGCTTCCAACTTTTGCCTAAAAAACACAAAAAAAAAAAATAAAACAAAGAAAAAATAATTTACAAAATAAAATTTATTTTGCATTACGGTCTACATAAATTTGTCTCCGGGGGCCGTGTCCGATACTCATTTTGTGGCATTTGTGGCATCTGTGTTACGGAAGGTTGGGATAAGTTCTTAGCCGACTTGAATCGTTATCTGATTAAGTGCTTTCATGATTACGAGCTTTAGCATTAATTAGAATATTCCTTGATCTATGGTAATAGTAACTTTATATCCCTTCTCGAGTGATCAAAGTATGTTCTATAGGACCGTAATCAAAGAGAGATAACTCTGCTCATTGGCCTGCTTTGTTTGACGTACTATGAAAGCTTCAGCAAGTTGTAAAGCCGTTTAACAACCAAAATGACTATGATATCAGAACGTGCCGCTACGATCTGCCGTAAAAGCGTGCCGATGCACTTCCCTGCTTGTATTTGGCTCACTTCCGATACCTAAGACATAGCAAAACCTCGCTACGCTGCATTTCTTTTTTATCATTTACAAATTCTAATAATACGAAGAATTTTAATCGCGCCACATATTTGGTTTGTTCGATGATACGAATAACTGAAACGAATTTCTTCGTATCAAATCGAAAAAATAGAAAATTTGAGCAATGTATTTAGTTAGAATGGTAACAGGCACTAGTGACTGGAGACTTAAAAATTCCTGCTCAAAATGATTTTTCATGCATGTATCAGAATAAATAAATATAAAACATTTTTAAACGTTTACTATGTGAATGCCAAAGTGCTAGGCTTTCTAATATTTGAGCATTATAGTTTTCGAAGCATCTAACTCTATTGAGAGTCTGAAAATATCTGGAGAACTTGATATGAATAAAATGTTTGATTTAATAAAGCTGCTAAACTAACTCTCTAATAATAATTATACCGTCATGTATTTTTTACATACCTCTTAAGTATGTGTAATTATTTTGTAAATTATTAGAAAATGTTGAAAAAAATGTTAGGAGCGCGCAATGGCCTATGGCCCAAAAGACATGACATTAATCCGAATCTTTAAACTGTATTTTAGAGCGGCATCTTACTCTACGCTTATGCGGTAAAGACGGCTTATGCCGTATGGACAGACGAACAAATTTGAAACTCGCCAAGAATTTATACACTTCACGAGGTTTTTGAAGTTCTTTTTTGTGTCTTTTTTTTTGGGGGGGATCGAACCCGCGACCTTCGCGTTATTAGCACGACGCTCTAACCAACTGAGCTAATAGGCCGTGTTTGCGACGGCCGACGTTGACAAATATAAAATCACGTGCTAAACAACCTCTTTTTCCTAGACACCAATATCAAGTGCTTATCGAATTGGAAAACATTTGCATTAATAAAATAATGTTTTTGCTTGCTTTTGCAAATGTCGTTTGATTCAGCAAATTCAGACTCGCTCATTTAATTTCTCTCATTGGTTCCACATTCTGTATAGCAAATTCAGACTCGCATATTTCATTTAAGAGATTTCATAAAGAAACAAAGTATTTTTGCATTGAACGACAGAATTGAAAATCTCTAAAAAAAAGTGAATGGGGTATAAAAAGTGAATTATACAAGCGCTAATAGTTACAGTCCTGTAACGTGACTTTGAGAGAAAAACAGCTACATTCTGTACATACTGTATATATGCTGTAATATGCTCTATGCTATACATATAAGTGTGTATGTACGAACACTAGTTAGGTAGAAAATGTATTTTGTTTTCTTTTCATCGTTTATTTCTTATTGAAGAATTCTACATATTATACCCACCAATTGCGTCAAGTTCGTAAGAATCTCCTAGTTGCACTGTTGAACAAAAAGTGGAACCATCTTATTATTTCGTTTTTTTTTTTGATTATAGGTATTTGTGAATCCTGTGTAGGTGCAGTCTTCATCTAAATAGCATCTGCTCCAACGTTATTCTGCATTAGTTGTTTACTACCTAATATTTTATATATAAATAGAAATAAATAAGTAAATGGCTATACGTCGCCAAGTGTCCGATTTCGTAGCAAGCAATAACATCAACAAGAGATGTTGGCTTAACACCAACCAACAGATGGCATAATTATTTGTAATTACTTTTGCTATCGACTTATTTTCCTCTAGTGATGTACAGTGTGTTGGGGTTTAGCTACTTCGCCATTGTGAATGAATTGTTTTGTAAAGTCGAGCCATTAATAGTTTTCGTTAATTTTTTCTATTATAAATTTCGTTCAATACATAGTCATAAAATACCACAATTTATTTTATTTAATGCTTTTTCTTTAACTAAACTATTCAATGATTCAACGATTGCGAGCATGCCATAGAAGTGCGATGAGAAGCGATATGTGATTTCTCGTAAAATTAGATAATTGCTTTTTTCATTTTTATATTCTATGCTACATATGCGTCGGGGCGTATCAAGTTTACCCAGATGCTCGCCACCTCCAGGAGACTGTTAAATTTTTTATTAAGCCGATCCATTCAAAATTGTCGTATAAATCGAATTAGGCCTCTTTGTCTGTCTCTCCGTCTAGTATCTGTACTTCTGCGTTCAATCCGCAGGTTGAAATGTTCGAGATGTTTTCATGAAATTTGATACTTTGGCGTGTTTGAAACTATTAAAGACGGTATTAGCTATCATTCCCTATACACCGTCCCACCAAAAATGAAAAGAAAGGAAAATCAGAAAAATATTCAAATTATATAAAAAAACAATGTTCAATGTTTAATACCTTTATGCAAAAGTCTGGGAAAGGTGGTTATTGGGATGGGTTTTGCAACTCTCTCTCGTATAAATACAAAAGTCTAAATCTTATATTTGCAAAACAATAAATTCTTACATGAATTTGAAGCACGTAGATCCATTTTGCAAAACTCTTCTCATATAAGGGTTATGATGGAAAGTGGGCCTATATTCGGCAATGAACTATAATTTTTGGTATTTTATGACGAAGTAAAGTAAGGAATTACATTAGTCACAGCGATATAAGGTTGTCATAGGTCTGAAGTGTCCTTTTGAGTTTTCTCCTGAGATATAAGTCGCTGACTACGGCATGATCATAGCTTCTGGCATGTCGCTAACCTTATTTCGATGGTCGCTCGAACGGTGATCACATGAGTCGTCAGTGATCATCCTTTTTGGCAACCCCGAAAGTTCGCCGTCACCCAAGCCGTGCGACCACGCTTCAAGTCAGCCAATCAAAATTTGGATAGGTTTGGGTTGTCTAACTGCCTACCAATGCAGGCGTAAAAATATGCTCCAATATTTGTGGCGTCGTCACCCCAAAGCCAAAAACTCTTCAAATAACCTAAGTATTCCTAAAGAAGTTGATGTAAATTTTACCTTTGCTTTAAAAGCTGAATCACGAAAACTCGTTTAATTATTTTTTAATAATTTTCAATTTTATTATTATCCATTGGTTATATTTGATTACTTTCTCCGTTTTCTGTATTATTTGGCTGCAATATTGTTTTTAAATAAATTCATCTGTTTTTGCTTTTTTGATACTTGCATATGAAATTACGTTAATGCGTTCAGTATGGAGTTATGAGAGTTATAGATAGTTATCAATAAACAATTAATCCTATTGCGGAAGTTGATATGGATTAAAATCATTCTGATTTCACCCTAATTTTAATTGATTGTCGAAAATTGAAAATAACTTTTTAAATTGCGGTCCGGGTCTTTGGTAATTGGATCAACTCTTAACTCGAAATACATATTCCAATCGTTCTTTACATATGTAAAGATCGGCAGATTTCATAAAAATAATTTAAATTTTTTAAATATTTTATCACAAAATTTTTTTGAATTTTAGTTTTTTACATTAGTAAGAGTTTGGGAAAAAAGATTCTTTACCACTTTAATTGAAAATTTAAAAAAGAAATAATTTTTAGCTCTTATAATTAGCATAAAAGTTTTTTTCTATGTCCGCCAACTTTCGGTGACATTCTTAAAATTCAAATAAAGAAGATTCAGACTTGACTTGAGAAAATTTACAAATTTATTGGTATATCTATATATTTATATGCACCTAGTTCTCTTTTTACACGAAGTTATTTAGCGCGAGTTAAAAAGAAAATAAATTTCTCTTTTTGCACGAATTCTTTTGTTTTAACACGATTTTCAATATCCTGTACTATTTTTTTACTGAATTCTTCTGCCGATCTTTTTTTTGATATTTCTAGGAATTTTTTTTAATTTTCACTCCTCACATTGTATGTTCGCGCATTGTAACTTCGCGTTATATTTTTCACCATTCAGTTAAATTGTGTCGATTATATGCGTGTATGGATGGGATTCTCCGAATGAAGCTCAGACTAAAGATGTAATGTGTTTTTTATGCAATTTAATATGCTTCTGCAAAGTATAATTTATTTTATCATATATAATATATTTAATGAATTAAACAATGTGTAAGCGCGGAAAATATTCTAAAGTGAACTCTAATAAAAATCTTTTAATGTGTTGTATATTGTGCTTTTCAGTTGCTTTTTTACCTATATTTTTCCATTTAGCCCATAACTTTTTTTACACGAATTTGTTGGGAAAGAATTTATCGTGTAAAAAGAGAATTAAGCGGATATATGCAGTTTTTTTCTTTGATTAACGAAATCTGAAATTGCCTTCATTCTCCTCTTCACAGCCCATCTTTGATGACACAAAGAACGATATCACGCATTGTAGAGCAACACAATCAACTTATGGTGCAATCGATTTGAAATGTGGAAAAAATAGGGACAAAGTGTAAACTTTCTCATATCGCTTGCCTACGACTAGTAAACACTAGTTTCTGTAAGCTGGAGGTCATCTGTCCATATTTCTGTAATGTTCCCCTTAAAAATTATTTTATGGAACAGAAGACATCACCTCATTTCAGGTGGTGGACTGTATAGGATATCAGGCGTAGATTATCAGGTGTAGAGGAAATTCCCTATAGGCTTTGTCTTTTTCTAGTATGAATGAAAAGGATGGTAAAAATTATTTCATTTACATTGGGCCGAAAGGGCAACCGGGTTGAAGTTGTTCACGCGAAGAATTCGTCAATTGTCATAAGAATCCCAGCTCACTTCAGACAGACATGGATTCAAATTAGTGTTAGTGAGAAGAGGCAATGTCTGATGAATGCGACGAAGAGTTTACAAAATTCGAATTCACTTTTACTAACGCTTCCTTGGTGGTTGTCCCCATAATATTCTGAACATGTCTTGCTGAAATCGTGACATCGCGGTTTTTGATCAGAAGAGGCAATATCACCATATCACTCTAGTTCTGTGTTGCTAACACCTTATTCGGCGGTTTTTCTCATAAGCTTCCGAACATATTTTCCTGATATCACGATATTGGGGTTTTTGGCACAGGCAAGGACTAACTGTGCGACAGCGCTTACTTCTACGCTCTTTCGACAATGCATCGGATCGCGCTATCATCATCTGCGACAGTTCACCAAGAAATTTGTATTAAGCAGGAAAAATAACTTTTCCCGCTCTTAGCGTCTTTTTGTCTCAAAACACGATTGCGAACAATCCTGTTGCCCATACTTGTCGCTTGAAGTTTAAAGCTAACTTCAGTGACTTGACAAATAAATGCTCACAGACAAAAGAAGGCAGACACCTTCCTTTAGAGAAAACGTTCAAGAATTCATTCTACACCTGATGCAATTTTATTTCATTGGCGTCGAAAATTTAATCTAATTAGATGATGATGGTCATGGTTTATATAATAGATGTTTTCTCGTATATTTATTTTATAATTTGTAGGCATATATATTGAATAAGTTTTAGCGACGTAAAGTAAGAAAAAAAAAAAAAAATGTTTCATCCACAGTTAGGCCTCTGGTTTTTAACATATTTTTTCTTTTGCTTTGGATTTCTTCGTTCGAATATTAAACAAAATGTTAAGTAAATCTTCCATGCATATTGATATTGTATATATATATATATATATATATGTGTTATATGTTTGTATATAAAATGAGTATAGATTTTCGGGGATTATATTAAAAATGGTTTGTTTTCAATCTATTTTAATCCGTCTTATAAAGAGAACGTTATTTGATAACAGTTTAGAGTAAAAAAAACATCTCCAAGTCATATCGTTTTTAATTTTTTTTTTTTTTTTCTTAAGCTGTTTAAAGGGGATTTTTCATATTTACCGAAAATGCTTTCTATTCTTTATTGTTTTTTATTTCATTTTTTTTTTGTTTGTATTTAGTTAAGAAATGGCAGCAAAAAGATTATTTGTTATTATTGTTATCGTTGATAAAGATTATATATCCATCCATCTTGCAATTAATTTGGAATTTACTTAATTTTTGTATTTACATTAGCATATATACATAAAAAAGTGATGGACAAAAGGTAGAGATACCCAATATCTTTATACGTATTTAATTAAGTTTTATTAAATGCAGTTTTTTTACATTCAATTACTTTTCAGATTTAAATAATATATTTTTTCATATGCAAAAGTTAAAGTTAAGTTATATATATACTTTTGTTGATACGTTTAGTTTTCCATTCTGTTCAAAATTATAAGTTTTATTGATTTGGATATTTATTTTTTTAATATCTAATATCTAGATAAGAAAATTGCATTCATATTTATTAACAAAGTGAAGAAAACGTTCCTCTTCTCTTTTATCACTGCAAGAGATGACACACCGTGGTCGTTACATAGATACATTGTACACAAAATATTGGATGAGTGCATTATCATTTAAAAAAATTTCTTTTCTATTTTTTTCATTTTTATTTGTTTTTTTTTTTTACATTTTTTTAACATAAAATTCATGAAAACCATTTACTTCTCTCTATTGATGTGAGTGGAAAGGATATTTATAATCTTGAAGTTAATCTGAAAGTTTTTCTTTCTTACAGCTAACTAAGGGCGATGAATGTCACATCGCTCAATAATTCTCCGGTTTAACACATATGTTGCAAAAATGTTAACAGATCCATGACTTCTGGGAGGCGTGTCAAAATTTAATGACATTCTGATAATTAGTTTACAAGTCACGGCTGTTTTAGCGGCAATATCTCTTTTCTAGCTTTGAAGGGTATTCGCTGTTTTCTTTCCACTTAGATGACTGCCTATTTGACTCTGGAAGACAACGATGAATCTATGTTGTATTCATTGTCGCAATTCGCATAATGTATCCTTTTTATTTCGCCTGAAAAGCTCCAACAGTGCTCTGAGTCATCAACACGTTGTTATCAAAAATCACCGAACGCGGCACCCACCTTGAACAAAGCATTCTCATAGGTAAATGTTTGTCTATAGTCGTCGATAGATTGTCTTCTAATATCTTCACGATGCCAGACTTTTTTTTTGTGCACTTCTTTTAGGTTTTTTTGAAAGAACTGCCGAGTTTGTTTAAAATTAGCAAAACAACTCAAAAATTTATTTGTTCGACAGGCACAAGATTCGCCATAACACCTTGCAATGCTGATTGTTTACGGCGTTTTTTCTTATCAAAATAACAAGAACGTTTAACCAGCACACGAAATTCAAAATTTTCCATTGTCTTGAAAACTACACATAGCGTTGACGATTGGTACTGTCGAGCAGTCATGGGCCTGTCAACAGCGCTACCATATACGTGTCACATCAGTGAGGTATATTGAGTGATGTGTTTGTTACCTTTCAAAACAGGAGAGGGTAAGAGAAATCTAGAAATTTTCCATATAAATACTCGTCGGAGGATCTGTGAAGAATGTATACTTTTTTCGGTGTCAATATGGAATCGCGAGCTGGAATATTGATGATAATTATCGCCACAATGAAATGTAATGCATTGAAAATTGTAATAAATGACACAATACTCTGAAGCTGTACCTTAGCACTCAGTCGGGTTGTTAAAGCACATTTTCTTACCAGCAGCTTCGACTATAAAAACAAGTTAGGAAATTATAGAGCCACGATTAACGTACCGTATTCCACATCGCTTAGTGCAGCGACTTTTCAAAATAGGGTGTTGCATAGAAAGCGGTCGAAAAAGTGGTCCCATCTATTTTTAGTAAAGCTCGTCTTACGTTGGCGTCC
Organism: Glossina morsitans morsitans; assembly: GCA_001077435.1. Classification (NCBI taxonomy): domain Eukaryota; kingdom Metazoa; phylum Arthropoda; class Insecta; order Diptera; family Glossinidae; genus Glossina; species Glossina morsitans. The sequence goes on along the minus strand of CCAG010013875.1, from coordinate 85,487 downwards.
CGAATCTCATCAAAATATCTTAAACAATACGACTTGACGCTTGAACATAAAATTGCTTGAACAAAAATCGGACGGGCAGACAGACAAACCTAGATCTTAAATAGTTCAAAGAATCCAGTTAATGGGTTGAACACAAAAATACTTGCGACAAACATTAGACGCGAAGACGGGCAGACATACAGAAAAGCTTAATTAGGTTCATAAAGTGATTTGGAACCGATTGCTACAATAGAAGCTGAGTCTATCTCAAGTCCTTCTGGCTGTTGCATGCGTTCATACAAACCAAAAGAGGTGTAGGATATAATGATCCTAATGAAACGTTCTTGTAGACAAGTTTGAAGAATATTACCGAATGCGGGAGCAGCAAGATTCGTAGGAAAGATAAAAGGTCATGGATCAATAAATATGGACTTACAATGCATGCGAGGAAATACATGGAATGGCAAGGATTTTCAACAAAAAGATTTATATTTAAATGAAAGCAATGTCCGCATTTTAACAAGAATTATTTAGAATAACATTTCCGTGTTTAACACGAGAAAGTTGACTGACTATCAGATTATAGCCATCATGAGTAAATGATAGTAACGTGGAGCTAATTATATCTGGATCTGACCTTTTATATCAGTTAGTAATCGAGAATGACATATAGAGTATACACTTGACTCTAATCGACATCGTAAGTTATGTGTGTTAACGATATCTGCTAACGAGGCTAAGTGATGTAAAATATGAATTATTCGAAATTTGAAATATTCCGTAATCGGAAACGACCCTCTAAGAATACATTCCAGTCTCCGCCATTCCATTTGCCCGAAAATACAACAAATGTGTTCCTCTTATTTTGGAATTTTCATGTGAAGAACAAGTGCGAATTCGCATTTTTTCCAGTGTATATCTGAGGTAAAAGCTAATAACATTTCGCATATTGTAACTCTATTGTCCTTTTTTTTTTAATTTGAGTAATGTTAGCGACATGCAACTAATCCGCGATCATGTGTTTGTGAGGCTTTCCTATCGAGAGTAAGTTCTTTCAGATTTTGTCTTGCTTTGTGTAATAAAAAAAAAAAACAATGTTAAGGATGAACTATTTGTGCCGCAAAGAAATTATTCATTGTTCGCATGCAACAAATATTTTATATTTTAAAAAATTGCGCTCTATAAACTTTTTCATTATTGTGCAGTCACTCATATCGTCCAGACCTGTACTTTTTCGGCGACAATACACCAGCTGGCCCGTTCGTAATAAGATGATACTATGTGTAAGCTGGCTATATGATGGTTTATTAGAGCATCCAGTTCACCTTCGCGAAATACATGGTAATAGCGGTGGTGGGTCGTGGCACCACCTTGCGATGGGCTGTCAAGGGATGCGGTCGAGCTATTAGAATGCTCCCACGATTTAGTGGATTGATTGTTCTGCAATTCACTTTTTTCATCGGCAATTGCTTTAGCTTCTTTATTCTCCTCTTGCACTCTTTCGGAATTCAGATTTAAGGAAGTGCATTCAAAGTTATTTGCTTCGAGTTCGGGTGTATGCCTTTCGGAATTTTTATTTTCGTCTTGCCGCGACTTACTCACGGTTAGTTGCAAGTCCTCCTCGTTATCGTTCTGAGTTTCGTTTTCGTCTTCTTCCACTATTACGTTATGCTCCGTTTGGTCAATTTCCTCTTCGTCGTCATCCCTTGTGGAAGAGTCTTCATCTTGCAATAGATAAGCGGTCTCTGGATGCAAGTTGTAGTGACGATTTCTTTTGTAGCTGAATTTTGATATTTTGCAATTCTCATATAATTGCAGCGAGTAGCTACGTTCGTTTTCTTCTTCGTCATCGTCTTCGTCCTCTTCCTGTATTGTGAAGCTGCGGGTTTGAGAGGATAGCGAAGAAGTAGAGGAAGACGCAGGTGATTGATTCAGACTGGGTTGTGTTGACAAATTGGCCAACATTAGGCGACGCTCTCTGAGTTCATCTCGTAATGCCATCAAGTCCTTTTCGCTTAATCTCTTGCGGTAATTACTAAACGGGTCATCAATATCTTCTTTACTAATATCTGCATCATGACCTTCTTCGCGTTCGCTATCCCTTTTCTCTAATTTACGGATTAGCTGCGCGGTTAATTGCTCGGCAAATTCAGCACAATCTTGTGGTTGCATGATCGTCTTTTTGGTATCGTTGTCATATTTTTTCGGCAAAATGTCGCTCTGAACCTCATCGTTAAGTATAATGTTATGGGAGGTAACAGGGTCAATCTTTAAATTTCCATTACGATAGTGCAACTGATTTATTTTGATGTTCCCATTTAGCTCTTGATTGTTTTCGATACTTGTAGATTCATCTGATCGTTGATCTGGCTTATCATCCGGCGGACTATTGCCTTTGGTTTGGTCTAAGCTGGCAGCGGCACTTAAAGTATTTGATTTTGGGGCACTTATAACGCTATCCACAGAATCGGGAGATGAGGGCTCACTTGAATCACTGTCGAGATCATCGATCGCGGGATTGTAGATCTCGAGAGATAGTAGTTTTGGTATGTTGGGTATAGCCGCGCCCGTTGAGGCTGAGGAGCGCCTTACTATGGGAAATGCCTGTTTAGTGAATTGCAGGGCTGGCTGTTTACCATATTTGGGTATGACGGGCAAGTCCTTAATAGTTTCTTTAGTGATTTTACTAGCAACTGGTCTTACCATTATTTGTTTTTTCTCTGCTCCACTGTTTTGCGAGCTTTTCAACTTTTCTTGTTCAAAGGAATTCTGCTTTTTGATGTGAGCTTCGTCGAAATTGAAGCGTGACGTACTGATTGGTTGGGTGGTTGGTAAACTTGGGTGTTCTATGGTTTTCTTTGGCGGAGGCGTTAGTATTGCCATAGCTGCTGTTACAGTAGTCACAGAATGCGGTGGAGAAGTTACTGTAATCTGAGCAGCAGCCGGGGAATGAGCTGGTGTTGGTGGGCAAGGCAGAATTAATGGTGACGTTGGTACTGACGGTATATTTTCCGTTTTGTTACACTGATTAGGAGCAATGGAGTTGCCGCACTTATTTTGACAAAGATTCTGATGAACACAACCTCCTCCTCCATTACTCGAAGACGAATTACTTGAACTGGAATTAGAATTTTGATGTTGCTTTTGATAATTAAGTTGCTGTTGGTGTTGCTCTGGCTTCGGTATGTAGATAACTGAAGCGAAGCTATCCTCCGATTCTATACTAGTATCTGATTGCAAACTATTATCTTTGGAGGAGTCCGATCCCGATTCGCGAGAGTGACGTCTTGCTTTTTCCTCACCCTCGCTTGCATTACACTGGCTGCAACCTTGATGATAAGCTGTACAATAACAGCCTGCGCTGGCACACTCTACATTCTTGCAAATGGTTACAGGACCTGCAAAATTTTTTACCGCCATATTGTTAACGAAATTACTTTGTTTTTGTAATAAGTGATGTATATGGTTTTGGAAGTTGCTAACAAAGGGAAAATATTGTTGTTGCTGCTGCTGTTGTTGTTGTTGGTCTTGGGAAGCTTGGTAATGATAATGGTGATGATGGTGCTCGTGAGTGCAAATTTGGGCGGCCACTTGTTGCTGATGCTTCTCGCTTTCCTGTTTTTTTGTGGTATCTACACCATTTGAAGCCATTTCGTCGCTTGAGGAAGTTTTTAAATTCTGCATAATTTTGATGAAATTAGTTTTGGTGACACGTTCCAGACTACCCGTCGAGTTTTTGATTTTGTTCGTAAAACCTTCACGTATGACCTGTAGCCGTTTAGAGAACATAGCCGAACGGCACAAAAATGCTTCGTTTAGTGAACGTTGCTTTTGTATCCGCTTGCGCACACGTTCTTTTTCACGTATCCGATTACCAGCCATGAGCTCTTCGTTCAGCGAACTTTGCTTACGTACTTGCCGTGTGACCAATGCGGAATTCTGAATTTGATTAGGGGTTTGCAGTTGCTCTTGTGGACTGTCGACGGTATTGTTTTTGCTCTGAAGATTGTTAGTTACGCTATTATGCTTGCTGTTGTAATTACTTAACATGTGAAATGGAACGTCTGGCAGTTGGAAGTCCTCATCACAAAGAGATTGTTTCTGTTTAATGAGTTTGGGACGGCGATTCGTTACTAAGGTGGTTGAAGTCGTTATAGATGTTGTATTAACTGCAGTCGTTTGCTGAACGAGTGAATCAGTCACATCTCTCGAAAATGTTCCATTAGAATGGATATCTGAAGTTGATAGTTTAAGACTATTATTGTTATTAGTAGCGGCATGAGAGACGGGCGAATTATTTTTTTCAAGCGGTGCAACAGGACCTCCAAGACTTGGTACACTTGAACGGGAGCGGACAATTTGACGTGGTGGCGGATTTAAAATACTGCCAAGGCTACGTGATTTCAAGCCTGCTGACAACGGCGGATCGACAAGGTCTTCGAAGTCCTCCAAACGTCTTAATTCAATAGGCAAATCCTTGGCATCTTCATAATCCAAACTACCCTCCCTTTGGGTATCTTTCGAGGTCCACGAATCTAAGAACCAAGCATGCTTACGACCGCCAGCTAATTTCTGGAAATGTAGCTTATAATAATTGAATGATTTTAATGGATATCTGAAAATTCTTACTTGTATGGCTCTGCGAACAAAGCTATAACACGATTCGCCTGGCGACGAAGAAGACAAACTAGAACTGTCGCCATCACCAGCTGAACGACTTGAATTGGAATCTTCAGTGTAAGCATGATAGGGAGCCAGAAAGTCGTCATCTTCGTCCTCATCGGAGCAATTCAAATTTCTATTTTTTGGGGGTTGCCAGGGTATAAGAACATCTTGCGATTCGAAGCGTCTATGTTTTTGTTCCAAAGCCCAGACAGTTATAACAACGCGGCCACCTACACGTAAAATTCGAGCCAATTCCCGTAAGGCATTTACGCGCCGCTCCGTCGTCGCGAAATGATGAATCACAGCTAGCGAAAGTACAGCATCAAAAGATTCATCCCGAAAAGGTAATTCGAGGTTATCACAAAGTGCAACCTAAAAAATAAAAAGTACAAGGATAAGTGACGAAAAGAAAAAGATATAGTGAAGATGGCAAAGTTCATATAATTTTGATAAGAAATTTCGTTGTTCCTTATCTTTTCTTTTTGCAAATATTTAGTCAGTTGACTATGATTTCATTAAAACAAATATTGCGATTACAAGGTTACATTTTAAGATCAGTAGTAGTTCAATTAGCTTTTTTAGAAATTTCGCTGCATGATAGTAAATTAATTATCTCTATTTTAATAGCTATGAGACACATCACTCAATAAGTTCATAGGATAACATATGCATATGGGATGGCTGCACTTATACCATTTTTAAATACTACTTGTAAACTAATGATCGGGAAGTAATGAAATTTTGATATATTTCTTTTGAAGGTTGGTACGATCATATAAAAATCATATGGACTCCTCAATAGCAGTGACGTAAGTGAGTTTCGATATGCTGTTCTTAGGTTGCTTCCAATTTGTTTATCTCATCGTTGAACTGATTTTTCGAAACCCTCTAAAATTTTGACCCCTGAAGACTCTGATCACGCAAGAGAAGACTCTCTCATCGCAAAGACCTTTGCATTTTATTAATGGAGAACAATTTTTTGGTTTCCGTTAAATTAAGTTTTGTTCTATAGATCAAATTAATCCAAGAGGTTGCGCGAGCATTACCCAACTCTATTGTTTTGTCGGTTCGAAAATAGTCAATTTTCAAAATCCTTAAGAGTGGACAACATAATCTTTTCTTAGAACTTGGAAAACTTTCGCAATTTTAGAGTGACCGGAAGGGAAAGTCTACAGTTTATTGTCATAACTCAGTATCATAATGATAAATGAGTTCTCCGATGAATGTTTCCAGACATTGCAAAGAAAAGAAACAGTCGGCAAAAATTTTTTTCTTTCCAACGTCTTTATGAATACGTTTGAAGCTTACATGTTGCCTCGCTAATGTATATTTAGAGTATTATCAGAATGGCTCGCAGACGACTCTCGACGCGGGAAAAAACTTTGATCGAGAAATAAATCCTGACGCTGTTCTTGACAATTTTCAGGTGAATCGAGATCTGACAAAGCTTAATAAATATGTGTGTAAACAGGAACGATTCGTATAAATTGAAGATTGAAAAACTTCCAGTGTTTCCGTGGTATGTTTTGGAAATTGTTTCTATTTTTTAACTGTAGCATGGCTGGGTTAATTTTGTTTTCACCTATGCTACACGAATCCGAGTCAACCGTCCATGTACAAGATCGCAAGTGACAAATATTAATTTAGAGTGCTGTAGCGTATCTAATGGACTGCCTTGACCGACTGCAATGCCCTTAATTGTTTTAACGGATATATACCTGGATATATACCTTTAATTATAGAGCCAAGTTTCCTTACGATAGCTATTGAATCAAGAAGCAATCAAATGCTCGGCAAACACAGGTTTCTTCTTGTATAGATAAATATATGGTTGTGTATTTATTCATTCGTTTAATTTTTGTTCTTACTTAAATGCAAAAGTACTAATGTGCATCTTCAGCTTATTATACTGTTGTTGCATTGAGTAAAAGAGAACCATACCGCAGCCACTTAGGCGTAAGTTTGGTAAACGGTATCAAGCTTTTAAGGATTTTTAAAATTTTCTTGTTTGTTTCGCCGCATACGTGTACGTTCGTTTTCTACTTTCTATTCCATATACATTTAATCTCACATAAAACTAGGTCAAAGTGTTGTTGTTCTTTATACAAAAATAAACGTAAAAAAATGCAAAAAAAAAAGTTAATTATTTATTTAAAAAAACATTTTTAGGACAAAACAAAGAAAAAAAGGATCGCTCAAAGCGAAATTTACAAAACACTATGCTATGCAAATTATTTGATTTCCAGTACAAACTAAATCGCTGGACATTGGATGTTAGATATTAAAGTTGAATAATAAGAAGCTTTTTTGCATTTAATTTTACTTTTAAGGTAGTTTCCTTTACTTTCCACTTTTCCTTTGCTATGCCGGTTTATTTTGTAGAGATACATGCAAACATCGTACTTTACTACGTTTGGAACATCAGTCCATCTAAAAAACCATAAAAACCATAATATAAAAAGTTTGCTTAGCTAATTTTATAATAATTCCACACACATTCATCGAGCCGAGTAGCTAGGAATCGCGATTACCAAGTCAGTGTTCGCGCGTTCAAATCTCAGACGCCCTAGAGTATTCTTGAATTCCTAGCTATAGGGAGTGCGCCTAGTCGATAAAGACATAACAATTACCGTTTTTGCGCACACCTACTAAGCTGCGGCCACCGCCTGTCCGTCTTCTCATCTTTTCTTACTTCTTTCTCCTCGTCACCGTATTACAAGAGCAGGGAACACCCTTGAGCGATTAGTCAAATTAAAAAAGAAAAACAAGATTTGTTTTTTATTGTCAGCACATGGTTTAAAATAATTCAAGGGCTAGCTCTGCACAGGATCTATTTTATAATTGCTGTTAATTACCCGCGAGTGGAAACTCCATTCCATGAAATTAGATAGTGATCGTATATTTACGCACGCTATAATGGTTCTAACAAATTGCTTTCAAATAGGCCATGCAAACGCAAGAACGCTTCTCAGCCTCATCGGTTACCAAAAAAATTCAGTAACTTCTTGTGTGTACATCCTTTACAGCTATGAAACTTTCAACAGCAAATAATCTTAAGGCGATGCTAATGAGTTGTACAATGCACACAGTGCATTTAAGTCGCTGGTAAGTTGCGCTGCTTATAAGAAGCTTCATTGTATATCACAGAGTCCATGACAACTTGCTCTTTACGTCCTATGGGATCACATTTTTATTTTCTATTTTTTTCCACAACATACACAGCCCACTTCTCTGGTGACTTCTCCTATATCTTCAACAATACGATAGTGTCCAGAAAAATGTGGGAAGGGAGAGATAGGGGTAGGGACCGAGAGCAGTCTGAGAGGTCTTTGGTTCGTTGATATTCATTATGTCTTTAACGATCGTCTACCGTGATGGGAATTGAACTCGCCCATGCGGACTTCATAACTACATATACCTATGCGTTAGCCCGGAAACAATTAATTTATTCATTCATTTGTTTCTCTATGTGTGAACACATACTGTGGAAAGCGGGGAATAGCGCGATGGTGAAAAGGTTGTCAATAACCAAGAAGTTAAATCTGCTGTTGAAGACGTTGATAGCTATCATGAAGAGCGACGATGGTTCTCATTGCAAACACGTATCGAAGCTATTGAGCGATCATACGAAAAATGTATCGAGCCATAAACACACTTTGCTAAGGACAGTTCTTGTAAGTGTGCAAAAGACCATGAACCGAAACAGCGAATCTTCGACGTTAACACTAAAGTTTTCAATTTTTTAAGTCTGCCGACTTTCGAAAGCATCCATAAATTTTCGAACGCCCAAGACTTAAAATATGGAAACGAAAGAGGGCAGATGTAGTTTTCATATATCAAGCTAAAAATTGGCCTGCTGGACATACCGACACGTTCGCAATGAAAATGTGACAGACTAGAAAAGAAAGTGAGAATATTCACATATTTGTTCATAGTGACGAAACGCTTACCAAAAACATTTGTCGAAGTTATCTGACAGTATAGAATACGTCGAAGTTATCTGACAGTACAGAATACATCCACTCGTTTCATGACGTTTTTGCCAGAAATAGATGCAGAACAACAGAACAATTACATTACAGAAAGTAGAACATATATGTATGAATGGATGTCAAATGTTTGAAAACTCTTAAGTGCCCAAGAAATCCAAGGATTGCGTTACTGTATTGATACCATATTTTTCGTGAAGCCTTCTTACAACTAGCTGATGCATATCAAAGATCCGACATAAGTCGAAGGCAATCTCAATTTTATTTATATTCTCTTCAAAATATATCTCAAGGCAGTGCACATATAAATACATATATATATATTCTGAGCAGTACGTTTTGACCCAATTCTCGTTGTTGTTGTTGATTCTTTGATGATTGCTTTAAAACTTATTTATCATGCCAGAAAAAATTGAAAGTTAATGGCTTTTGCTATTTTCTTTTTGATAAATTTAGTTTCTCATATGCATATATGCACACACACACACACACATACACAAACACAGGTGGTTGTGGAATTATTGAAATTTACAAGAAATTCCTTGACATGGATTTAAAAAATAAATAAATAAATATTTTTCTTGGTATAGATTTCAAAATTTTCCAAAACTTATTTACCTCACCGCCTTTCTCTTTGGCGACACGACTTAAGCGATAGCAGCGGTCTACGCCAATAGTGCATATTGAGGGATTACATTGAGTTAAATAACGACCACTACCGCATCCGACGTCGCACACCACAGCACCTATCTCAAGATTGCTGAGAAACTGTGCAACACGGGGTCTCAACGAACCCGTCGGTTCTTCACAATTCTCATAAACATCATGCACGTAGGCACGCTCCAAAGCAGCTGAACGACCATTGGCATCGTTGGACGACGACGATGATGACGATGTAAGAGTCACTGTTGTTGTCGTCGTTGTTGGTATTGTATTTGTTGTAACCTGGGGCTTATTAACGCAACTGCTGTTAACAGTTTTTGCCAGTATTATTGGTGTCACGGAGTTTTGTTGAGCTAGTTTAGCGGCGGCGACGTTGTTTATGATTGTTGTTGAAACCGAAGTCGGTGATATGATAGTTGGAGAGTAATTGGTGCTTGCAAATGCATTTGTGCGCGTATTTGATTGTGTTATAACATTACAAGCTCCATTTTTGCTGGCTACACTTGATGATGATGATGATGATGATGATGATGACGATGACGATGACGATGATGACGATGATGATGGGTTTACAGCTGGCGGTGCGTTGTTAATTGATAATTGCTTTGTCATTGTTGTTCGCTTTGTGTTATACAAATTTGTGCTTGCAGCTGTTGTTACTGTTAAAATTGAAGGAGTGGAATTTGTTGCAGTAATATTGTAATGGTGCGATATTTGTTGGTCAACATTCGACTTTTTCATCTGAAAATATAATAAAACTTATTATACACACAAAGTCCTAATAAAGAATGAAGGGAATTTAAGAAAAATGAAAATGACAAAAGCTTTAATTCAACTCTGTTGAAATCCATTGCATATCTGAACTGCTTAAAAAGCAATAGTCTCTCTTAGCTTAATACAATGAAGGTGGTTTTTCTTAATTACCTCAATTTCATCTTCCAGACTTATTTTATTTTATATTTTTTAATCTGATCAATCACTTCTTTGCCCTATAGAGGAAGGAATAAGGAAGTAGCGAGGAGGTGGATGCGCTATATCTGCGACCGTGTATCAATCGTAATTAAGGTAAGGTGTACCGCACTGAGAATTGAACTCCTCTGCTTCAAGTTAATAGTCGGTCTTTTTAACTATCTGGCTATTTATTTATTTATCCTTTTAATGCATGTTGCAATGCAATTACGTTCAAACTGGATTTTTGTATGATCCCATCGTTACTCCGAAACATGTTAGTCATGACATTATTCGGAATTATTACAGCTCGACACTGAGCATATTGCTTAACAAATCATTGCTGTATTCATTTAAAAATGGTCGACCATCATCAGTTTTTCTTCTTCTTTCGCTCGTTGGACAACTTCTTGAGCAAACCATTTTTCAGTTGATGAAAGCGTTTAGTTGCCAAGCCTTACATAAACACATAAATGAATCAAACAGAGCTTTTTGAAAAGACCTTTATTTAGTTTCAATTTTTTCTGAAGCATAGACTTTTCTTATTTAACCTATATATTGATTGATTCGGAAAGAAATCAGTTTTTTTTTTTTGGCGAAAATAAGGTCGACTTTCTTAGAGTGTATAAACAGTTTATCGGGAACAGCAGAATTCACAAGATTTAAACTGTCAGCGATGTCGCGAGTTGTCATTCGATTGTTTGCTTGAATTATTTGGTCTTTATCAGCATCCACTTGCCTTCCAGAACGCGATAAAAAAGCGTCGAAATGAAATTTTGCAAATTAGTTTTGGCACTGGGGTTCTGTCCGTCTAATGCCCTCTATACGTATCTAAGAATTTTTTGTTTTTTTTCGCTTTAACATTAATTTTCTCTTTTCCCCAATAATAGAAGTTAAGCGCCCTTTCGACTTTTTTTATTTGGTAAGGCCCCAAGCGAAAACTTTTTCACAGAATCACACATACTTTTTCTCATACAAACATTACGATATCAGCTGTCAAATATATGAAGGTAGTGCGCCTTAATGTGGATTTAGCTGTGAAGAGATGCAATTAAATTCATTGTTGGGAAAAAACCAAATGACTTTCCGGGCAACCTCATGTGTAATGCAGTTCATAATTTTCATCTCATATTACTACTCGGAAACCTATGTATTACTGCGACATTGTACGCATTAAATGCGTAACTAACCACGCAGAATGATTATAATAATTGTGTGTGTGTGTGTGTCCCACTCTACCAGCGACTCCTGCGTCCAACAATCAGCCCAGAGAAAAATTACTGTTACCCCGTTGAGAGATTTGGATTAACGTTTGACGGGAAGGCGGGTAAGGGGAGGGGGGGGGGGCGGGGGGGGGGGGGAGAGTATGATCCAAACCAAGTTTCTATTCCTTACATGGAACTAGTAACAATTGAAACCTTTGCACACTCTACTGCGATGACTTCGACTTTCTCTGGTGTTTTGCAAAAAAAAATTATCTGATATTTAAATAATTTTGATGACTCGGTTAGTGTTACCTGTTTAGTATTTGATATGCGTAAAGGGAGCACTATCGCGAACCCTGTTTATCGCAAAAATTGTTTGATTTCCTTGAATTTCCTATACATTACGTGCTTTATGCAGTCCTGCCTTTCTTGCTTAAACGTTATATTTACTTGCGTTAGTCAGAGCAATTGCTTTCAATTACATACAATAGCATCTACACATACACTACAAGCCAAGTCGAGCGTAAAAATCTTTTTTGACGAATGTCAAAGCAGTGCCCATGAGACCATTTTTCATTTCTGTATTTTTAATATAATGTCACCGTTATCTTTGCTCTCAATGTCTTTAAATCGTAACATACACAGAGGTGAAAAAATTCAATTATAAATGAAATGCCATTAAATGATTACACGCCAGACCTAACATATGCAGTACAAGAGAAGATGCGCCGCAAAGAGTCATTTCAGTCAGTAATAAAGAAAACTCTCATCTTATAGCTTTTACATTAGTTAGCAAACCGTGCAGGAAGTCAATTATTTGCATCTGTATATCTGGGCGCATATACAATTGTAGTGAAAGTGAGAATTAAAAAAAAAAAAGAAAAAGAAAAAATGAAGGGGAGAAATAGGAAAAGGAGAAAACAAAAGGCAACACGGACTTAACAATGTAACGATGTGCAGGCAATTATACACACTTACATTTATTTATGCTTGCACATAAAGAGTGCTATTCGCTTGGCAGCAGACAATCTGAGCTGACTCTTACAAAGTGTGCAATACGTATCCATCGTCCGTGTGCACTGCATGCAATTCATTAAATAATAGGTAGCCTAACAAATATTATGCCTTGAAATATTTCTCATCCGCTAACTCGAGATGTATATCTTTAAACGCCATCTCACCATTCAAATTAAATCCCGAATTGTAACCCGTTTAGAAAATCCATACGAAAAACGAAATCCAGAACAACTTTTTAATGCCTCTATTCACGATCTTAACGTTCTTCTATGACTCCGTTGAAGCGATTCAGTAGCCTTGTCAAGAATTCTCATCTGTTTCACTAATTTCTCGACGACTCCGTGTAACTAATATAACTAATACAACAGCGCCGAATGCAGCGCTGCACTTAACTGAATGCAGCGCTGAGCTTAGCGACTGATCTGCACCTAATGACTGTGCTACATCTAGCGACTGCACTGTGGACCTAATTAACTCTTGTACCAAATGTTTTGCAGGGTATAACGGAGAGATATTAAGCAACCAATAGCGAAATTTACTATGGTGGAGCACTTACTTCTACCTACACTACTTAACACTGAATTAATTAATTATTTTGGCATTTTTATTGATCAGCGGTCGTAAAATTAGTGCTTGTGTTTTGCGTGTCCAGGTTTGAGATTCACGTGATATAAGTGATATAAGTGAATATAGGTGATATTTTCTAGTTTGGCCGCACTAGGGTCTCAAATTTGGGTGTTCTCCCATATCCATTTTAAGCTAACATACACATGTCAAAATACAACTGGATTTCAATTGGAATTATGTAATATTGGTAGGTGTCTTTGCTAGTTAAATTCGAATTTATCTTCACACCCTTATTGATTTATTCTCTTAAAAAGAAATCCATTCAAATTTTAAATATATCCCTAGTAATTGTTTTGTTGACCTAAGTCACACTCAAGTTGAGATGAATGCCCGTAAATGTTAACCTTTCGCAGAATGCTGTGCTGTGTTGTCTGTAAATTCGCGCGTAACTTGTATGTATACATTTATGTGTGTGTGTTTGTATGTGTGTGTGTAGCTGCCTGGGTGTTTGTGCATTCATGTGAGTTTTGCGTGAACAGTTACATGCTATAAATAACACGGACTAGTTTTTTCAATGTGTGGTCGAGTCCTGTCATGTGTAAAGGTGGGCTTATTATTTATATTGGTATATACATCGCATTTGCTATTACGCTCAGTTGTATTGGTGGTTGTTGGTAGCGGCGACGATTTCGTTTGATAGACGCAGCAAATAACACAAAATATCCTGTTGATCCGTCATACAAGGGAACACAAGGTTAGCGTCATGAAATGTTCGGCTTTGGCGTCGTTGTGAATTCTTGGTCTCTTCTAAGTCAAGATTTTCCAGCCTCGTATCCTCATACGTCACGAACGTACCCTGTCGGATTAAACACGGCCAATGCTTTCCGCGAACGTGGTGTCTTGACCTCGACGTATTTAAAGCGTGTCGTAGGCAAGATCGCAAGATCGGTGGCGTGGAGGATAAGTGTATTTTTTTGTTTTTATGTATTGAGTTCATTGCTATTTGACTCTTTATTCAGGCTGACGGACATGTTTTTGCAATCTTTAATTACATAAACATAAGGCGCAGGCGTGGATATACGGGTCAACTTCACTGTTATTCTCTCAACAAGCAAACGATCTGGATTTCTATTATATGGTCCAGCTAGATAGGCTCGTCTTTTTTTTTTGACTTTGCTCGCCTCCAACAAAAGCAAGATAAGAAAGGGAGATACTGGGTTCGTTAATGATGCAACGAGAGTCTCGTTGGAATATGTCTCTGAGCAAATATGCCGAATGTATCTGGGGACAAATTGAAATTCTTAGTGCTTTTTCATATAAGCAGCTATCGACATGAAATATAACCCCAATGCTAATAAAGTGGCATAAATAAATACCTCAAAGTCAAACAACAAAACAGCAGCAACAACAACAACAACAAATCTATAGAATAAAATAAAAATTACATCGATACACCCATATACCCGTATATGTCACTTTCAGCCTTTCTTTTCTTTGTTTATTTATTTATTTATTGTACAATAAATATTATTATTTTATTATTTTAATTATTTATTGTGAATAAATTTACAAAATATGGATTCAAAGGCTACCGGATCATATGGTCGCCTATATTGAGTTGTTGAGAAAAGATATTTTTCTGAAGCGGCCCTAAATATTTTCTTTGAATCGGGTTTTGTCTCCTCAACCGTATTGAAAGGCCGAGTCGTCTTTTCGGTTTGCGGAACAGTCAGGAAACCGTAAAACAAAAAATTTCTAAATAAAATATAAACTAAAAAATATTAAGACAAAGTGTCTATAGAGGGCAACTGCACAGCCTCGCTCGATAGCAGATTGCTTGGCTTTCGCATAGGATACGCAAATGTGTCTCCAGATTTTGCTTTAATTGCAGCGTTCATCGTTAACGGACTCCATCACCATTTCAATACTTTCAGTTTCACAACAGAAAAAGTTACTCTAAAGTTAGAGACCGGGACGTGCACCCAACTTTCGACAAACACCAGAAGCGTCGCACACGGTGCACGGTACTAAATCAGATGAATGCAGTGGTTGTGCGAGCGAAATTTATCGACCTTTTGGCTCGACCTCATTCTCGAAGAACGAATGCAGCGTGGCACGGTAATATATATATTTCTAGCAATAACAGCAAATGATCGAAGAAATGCATACTTACCTTTAGCCGCAAATATTTACAACTACCCTACATATTACAAAGTACTATAGAAGTACGGAACCAACAACTCAGAGTACATAGAAGACAGCAGGAAGACACATGTAACGAATTTTAGGATACAAAGTTGTCTGTGGGTGACGGAGAGACGACGAATTTGAGAAATTAAAAAGTTATAACAAAACATAAGACGGACTACTTACCGCCCTACAAAGTACATTCGGAAATCAACGATTTGTCAGATTTGACGTAAAAAAATAGCCTAGGATACGCATTTGAGATTCCAGATGAGAGAGATCCAAACGACTTTAACATCTTTTCAAGAAAAAGGAGTTACAAGTAATCGTTTGTTCTAATATGACGCTTGATTGATAGTCGGACAATAGGAAATGGTTTTTAGGGGCTAGGAGTTTTTAGCCGATAACCTAGTTACCTAGATATGTTACGGTTCTTCAGAAATATCCTTTCATTCGGTACATTTTCTCGAATCTGTATCAAAGTTCATTCCGTCCTGACGGGGGATATTCAAGAATCGAAGTCTCTCTCTATTTTTCTTTTTTTTTCTTTTTTTTTTTTTCTATAATCAGCCATTCGTAGGATATCACCTATTCGTGCGGGTGCGATGGTGATCAAGAAGCTTTGTAGGCAGAAAGGGTTGGATGAAGGGAATAATATCTGTGAACGTCCGACTTGAAAGTACAAAGATTAGGCACGGTGGAAAAGACCACCACCGGTGGGTTGTTCCGAAACCGGGCAATACGGTTAAAGAACAACGAGTAGTGTGCCGTAAACGTATGCATGTAACTCCAGGATGGGTGGGCCGAACTGAAACTGCTGAGAAAGCCTACTTTCCTGGTAAATAACTTAACTTAACTAGTGAGCAAATCTCTTTTTTCTCAAAGCAAAGTTCAGAGGCTGCTGCCAACCGCCTTATGCTTGGATTTTGACCGAACATAAGTGGCATAAGTGGCACGATTATCGACTGCAATGAGAACTAGACCCTTCAGTGCGTCTTTCGATATTTCCAATATATGCGCTGGCCAATCAACATTAATTTGTATTCTAATGCGCAGAACATCAAGGATTGCCGGTTCTTCTACAGTGAGACGGTTAAGAGACAGAATGGTCCCTTTCTTTTTTGCATAAAGTTTAGCCTATTAGAGCGACCCTACTCTCCTTGTTCTACGAGGTCTCGATTTAGCGGGCAATCTTTGTTTGGTATTTCGGTTTTTTGGTGCAGGAGGTTGAGGTGCTATCACCCAGGAATGAATAAAAAAGACCGCAACTAGTTGGCCGATTCTTTTAAATTTTAATAATAATTTTTAGAACCAGAGATCACAACTGACGTCATAGCTAATATATCATTCTCGCAGTGAAAAACTACTGAAAGTTTCTTTTGCGAATTACTTCAGCGTATCTTGTACATGCATCATGGCGTGGTAGTGGCATAGTTACTTTTCAAGTTTTTGTGGGCATACATTTGAAGTTAATGTATAATAAGCAGAGCGAAAGCATGAATTTGTTTTGACGTTGCCGTGCTGCGCGTTTTGTGCGTGCATTTGCATGTAACATGCTCATGTTCTGCTAATTACTTTAATTGCAGTACACGTTAAGTGACGGCGATAATTAATTTATGTTTTTTTTATTGTCCCTTTGTATTTTGCTTGTCATCACTTCAATGGTCTGATATAAAGGATACTTGATTTCATTATCAGAGCGTATCAGAGAATGCATATTAATGATCTGCTTACAACAATTGGGATGCAAGCGTTTATACTCCCTTCTGCCTTTTGTTCAGCGAAACCCGAAATGCAAATTCAATTTTAATTAAAATACTCCCTTATATCTCGTCGCCTACTGCCGTTTGGATTAAATTTCACGTGATAATTACATATTTTTTAACCGCAGATATTGAATCATTTGTAATCGTAAAGTGGAAAAAAAAATACAAATTCGCTCGTGTAAATTCACGGCAGGCAAAGAGTAAAACAAAAAAAAAAATTATTTCTCAATACATTTCCCACCATGAACAGCGCTTTTGGCTGTTGTTGATGGGAGAGACTTTCTTTAAATTATAAATGCATTGCTTACGGGGTAAACGAACAAACTCTTAAGGGTAGACTTGTCTTGATTGACTACAGTTTTTTTATTACGATTCATCTAGTAATGCGTTTTTATGGCGAGCTGTGGTAGACAGAAATACCAGGCAGTGTTGAATGAAACTTCCCCTGAGCTCAGTTACGGGATAAAATATTTATTCCCCTGTGAAATGCTGGGAATGCTGGTAAACAAAATGTTGTTTCCAAAAAGTAATACTAGATTTTACTGCAGCCAAAATAGTCCGCCTTGTACTTCGCATGTATTATTGCTTTAGTTTCATGATTTTCTTGAATTAAATCTTGCGGTTGATGTACATTTTTTTACGCTAATTGAAGGTTTATTCTATGCACTGCTCCTGCCAAGGATACCGTTCACATAGTTTCAATTAATTGAGTGTGTATAAGCAGTTGTTCTTTGCAAAGGCTTTGTTATGTAGAAAGCGTGAAAAGCGCAAACAGCAACAAAAACAACGGCGACGACAACAACATATGTAGTGTAATAATTTACTAACGAGGTTATTGTAATTGTTTGCTCATTGTCAGCTGGCAAGGAATGCAGATGTCCGTGTACGGTAACTATTGTTTCTCTACCTGCATGCAGGTCAGATGGGAAGTAAAGTTAATGCTAGTACAAGTATTAGTTATGTTTTAATTCAATAGTACATATGTATTTAGATATTGTAACAGCTTGACATGATAAGTTCGGTAATGTTATAAAAATAATATGTACACACAAGTTAACGTGGCTCGTCAAGGAAGTACAAGGTCATCGAATATATCGTTTAATGAAGGGGTAGAAAACAAAAAAGGAAAGATTGGGTAGCTACACATTGTCGCTATTGGATTAGTTGCGGTTAAAGTTTAATTTACCTTTTAAATCCCTTCGGTTATTTCTTGGATTTGCTGAAGTTCCTCTTGTGATCATTGAAAGGGGTGAGTAATTCGTAGCAAACGCCGCTTAGATTACACAATATATCGAATGTAAATGTGAACGTGTGCATGTGTGTTTTAAATCATTGACAAAAAATAAAAAATTAAATCACTCGCAATTTCCTTTACAATATGCTGTTGCCTTGAGCGCTTTTCACCGTGCGTATACGCGTTTACGACCATATACGTATATACGTATATTATTATTTTCCTGGTTCGCAAGTTGTTGCCTTATGATTTGGTTTTATTTATTTTTTTTATATATATTTCCTTTCAGTAGTTTCGCATTTTCACATTTGTGGTTTTCTCTGAAAGCATCGGCGCACAGGATACACACATCACTCATTGAAATTTTTTCCCTAACAGCACTGTTCCATTAAAAATAGAAAAATAAAATTTCAATATTTTCGTTTTCATCTTGATTCTAATCTCTAAACAATTCCTCGTTGCCAAGTTTTCCTCTTTCTTTCTCTTTAAAATAATAAATTAAAAATTAATTTTTTTCTTTTTTCCTTTTCTTATATTAATATGAAATTAATATGAATGTAGTCACATTGTTCGTTTCCGAGCCACGTTTCAATCTCTTTTTCAATTTTACAAACTAATAAACGTTGTTGTTTTTTTTCATTTTACTAAAAAAAAAATCTTAGTCACACTTTCACTTATATCGCTTTTTTGGACACGTCCGTCATCGTTGAATTTCTATAAAGCACTAAACGGTAAGCTTTTGCTTGTATGTTTATGTCCTCGCAAAATTTTTAGCTGACTTCGTGTCTTCGCTCTTATCAAAGCTTCGAGACCGGAAACAATAAAACGATAAATTCAACGAAAGCTTTTTCCAGTAATTCGGTTATAAACAAAAGTTATCGTTATCGTTAATAATTATTAGCTTGTAGCGCGGCGATCTATTCCTTTTTTTTCTATATGCAAGTGGATTGTAACCGTCCATAATGGATAATGAATGCCACCGTGCGATACATCACTTTCTCGAACAGTTGCTCCATCGACAACGAGTGGCCGTTTGGTGCCGATTCTTCGACTGGCAATGTAATAAGGCCGTACTCTTCCGACAAAGCTGCTGGTACGGCCCATACAATGAATGCAGGTTGACGGAGATTGGCAACGTTTACTTTCAGCAACCCGCATGTGGCATGTGGGCTCGGGAAATAATGGTCTTATGCATGATTTACTTAAAATGATACCTCTTGTTAATCTGATGTCACACATTGCTTCTCATTCGTTGACAGTTAGACAAACATACCAAAATCCGGCAAACTTGCGAAAAATGCTTAAGGCAGTCAGCTGCCTCGACGGCATGTTTTTAGAGAATATATAAAAGTATTAGCTTTGATTGACACTTAACTTTTTCTAATCTTCCCCCCGTTAGTAATTTAAGCCTTTCAATCGAGAAGTTGTCATCCACTTTTAAGTGTAATTATGATTTAAAAAAGCGGCGCCTATCAGTTTGCAGCAAGCAACTTAAGCAACTTATCAAAGTAGAAGGTTGCCGGTTCGCCTAATCCATAATAAACATGCTCGAAAATTTTGAAAAATTTACTTATTATTCATTCACTGCCAGCTGCACCGTTCCTGTTTTTCAAGAGCTAAACCAGGCTACCTATCGATCAAGCGGTCATTATTCCCTCTAAATAATTTCATGTATAAATTAGCTCAGAAATATTAAGCGTCGGTCATCGGAAAGGGAAGAAAGGGGTGAGAATGATGCCTTATAGGGTTAAAATGCTTATTTCCAGGAATGATATCCAAATTTAGGACAAACGAAAACCTTAACGTACCAACGTTAGCTAATTATTAGCGATTAATTACTTATCTATATTTGCGGTTTTGAATCAACATCTTTAGTCTACACTTGAACATGATAACCTTAAATTTTTTATCAAAAGTTTTCTAAATAGTAAAAGCTTTTTACGAATTAAAAATTTTATAATACACGAAAAAAACGCCAACAAATCAATAGAAACCAAATGAACATATAAACTTAATATAAGTGATATATGAAACATTATAAACTCGTATTTGACATAACTGTAGTAAAGATTTAATTTGTAAAGTTTCTTCGCTAAAAGGGAAGTGTGCAAAGCCGAATAGACGTGGTAAGTATATTGATTGATCCAAATAATAAGTAGAAACTCTGTTAAAAGTAATCAGTCAGTAATAAATAGAATCTCTGTTAAAAATAGTCAGTCAATCTCAGTTAAAAATGATCAGTCATTAATAAGTAGAACCTCTGTTTATAATAAGCAGTGAATATCAGGTGGAATCTCTCTTAAAAATAACTATTAAATAATAAGTAGAGTCTGTGTTAAAAATAATCAGTCAATAATAAGTAGAATCTCTGTTAAAAATGATCAATGAATATCAAGTAGAATCGGTCTTAAAAGTAATCGTTCAACAGAGAGTAGAACCTCTGTTAAAAATATTTTCTTTATGCTTACTTTCATTTAAAAAAAAAAATACCATGTTTTGAGAACACAGAGAGAAGTCTAAAGTTACCCGTCAAAATGCCAGGAATATGTTATGTTAAACCGTCAAACCCCGAGAAAACAATTGTAAACATAGTTTACATAAAGGCGAACTCTTTTCGCGTAGATTACAAAGACGACGCAAGCAAATAAATAAATTAAATAAACATAAAAGTATAGCTCGGAAAATTTTTACAAACTTTTCGAGCGTTTCTTTTTGTCAATCTAAATAAGAAAACTTACCGCCTATATTACGATCACTATGACTTTTATATGGGAACTGAGAAAATGTGTAGAGAAGTGCGTAGAATAATCGATGATTAGGAGCAATCATTAATTCTAGTAGCGAGAATTTCTTTTTTTACTCGGAGGATATATCTCTCTTATCTGTTTTCTTGAGGATTATTTTTTTAAGCTCTACAACTGCCTTATGTTCACTTTTAAAACCACGTGGGTTTTGCACGTTTGCTTATAATGTAATCGATAAATTGTACGTCATAGCAATGTCGTGCTCACATGTGAGAGAGAGAGAGAGAGAGAGAGAAAGTGCACAAATCGGATACTTTGTAAACAATGAACGGAAAGTTGTGGGATTTGTCGTTCAATTATAAATGCAGTAGTAGTAGTGGTAGTAGGATGAAAGAGAACGAAGAGAAGCAGCAGCTAATTTTTAATGAATGAAAAGCTTTCGTTATTTATTGCTACAGCATACTTATGGGGGCACACTTGCTGTTAAGACATGTGCTATAATGTATACGAAATATTTAACGTAATGTTCCTCCTGCAAAACGTAGATATGACTAATAAAAAACAAAATGTGAAAAAAACAAAAAAAAAAAAAGGTCAGAATGAAGTACAATTGTATAGAGGGTTCGAAAATGAAAAGAAGGAAAATAAATACATATTCATCCATAGTTCCATATAGTAATAAGCCCAGACCAGATCTTGCGTGATGAAGGGGTACTACGGGGGAGACGACGCTTTTGCAAAACGACGCCAACTAAGGGCATGCAGAAGACGATTCTGAATAGTAATTCTATAATTTCTTCTTAACTTGGAGAGCCTAAGCGAGATCAAGTTACACCTTAAAGACTGCGGCTTCGACTTTCCTTATGATTTACATTTCAAAACTAGCCACAATTTAAGGACAGCTTTGGTCACGTACTAACGTATTAGGTGAGTGCTTCATTGAAGAAGAAGTAAGAAAGAAAGTCTTCTTATGCGTATTTACTTTTATGGATTCGCATGCAAATTAAAATCTTTTTTTGTTCTTTTTGTTTTTTTCTTTTTTATTGATAGGAAGAAAAACGTACCAAGGGTTGGTGTGTTTTGGCGTCTTGAACTTTGAAAGCAAATATAAAAGTAAACGTCTTTAAGAAAAACTTTAATGTTTTTTCTCAAAATGTTCACTTCATTTGAGTACAACAAGGAAAGCAAACAAATTTATATTTAGTTAGGAAAGTATTCGATGTTTCCATTTTCTTCTACGACTTTTTGCAACAGCAGCTAAGCCATTTAAGTCGTTTCGTCTCTTTAATGATTTCTTTTTATACCCGTTATACCCTTAAGGATGGGGTTTATATTAATCTTGTCGAAACGTTTGCAACGCCCAGAGGGAAGCTTTAGAGACTTCATTAAGTGTACATACTTCTGGCAAGTGCCAAATTCTGAATTGTTTTGAGCATATCCGCCCGTCCGTTTTTCCTTCTGTTCGTCTGTGTAGTGGCTGTGATAAACATTCTTCTGGCTACATGAAAATAAATTTTTTTCGTTTTTTTTTTGAATGGGTTTTAGGATAACGACTGATAGCGTCGCAGCCGAGTGTCATTTTCTTGTTTCTTTCCATTAAAACGTTAATAGGGAAAACCAAGGGAAAAACTTAATTTGAGTGCAGGGAAATATTTCAACGTTGGCCGTCAGCTTATCTGGATGCATACATACAGATGTACACGTTCATTTTTATAAAATTAGTTTAATGGCCGTTTTTTCTACTTATAGAAAACGAACGCTTCAACCGATCTTGAACGTATCTTTCGTATCGACATTGGAGACAAAAGTTCACCAATCCGATTTTAAAAACAAAACAAAAGGTACCGCTTGCGTGAACTGTGGGCTCGTATCACTTGTGGGTCGATTTAGTCGGATTCTACACTTAATATAAATAGCGTAAAAGCGGAGAAGTAAGAAAATTATATTCGACTATGGTTGAAAAAATTGTCTCTCCCCACCACCTTTATCGTAAAAAAAGACAGCAACGAAATGAAATTTCGATTCTTTACAATATTAGATACGTATGACCGATTTTGTCTACTTCTGCGTAGGTACGTTAGGATCATTCATGGAACGTACGTATCTAATTTTACCGTTTGTTCTGTTGTAGTTTATAAGTAACGAGGAAAAAGTTCACTTTTTCTCACTTTTCAAAACAGACGTATATTGTACCACGGTCCTGTCTTTTATGCGATCTTCAATGCCAGCCTGTGTGCACGAGTTTAGGATATTTTTGTCAAATTTGAATGCGATATATTCATTTTTACTACCGGGATTATGCACACCAGAAGCGTGTCGGGGACGGAGAGACACACACACGAACATGCTTAAGTCAATTCAGACTTCGATTCTGATCGGGAGCATATGCACTTAATAGCTCATCGCAGGGTATTAAAGACGTTTCACTATGATGAGTGTACGTGTTACACTCCGTTGATACATATAAATGCATGAGAACTTTTCCGGATATATATTTGAAAAATCGCATCGAATTGAATCCTTCGTCCTATGCTTCCTCTCTTCCTTGTTGCCTTCTTCCTATGTTGCCTCAAACTTCTCATAGTAATGCGTAATAAAATTCGACTTTGACTGAATCTTTTTTGATTCCGCTGCCTTTTTGCTTTGGTTTGCTTCCAATACTCTACGAAATATAACATCTCTTCATATTGCCACTGATTTTAATATAAGTTATACAATGTAAGCGTGACACTTGTGTGTGTGTAAGCATTTTATTATCTGACTGTCACAGAACGCACTGACGTAAACCGAGTAAACCAGTAGCGTTACCAAATGGATTTTCAACAGATTGCGGATAAGTCTGAAGACTGATTTAAATTTGCGGTATTTTGTATCCTGACGTGAGGACGATGTGAACGAAAAAATTTTAAGTCAAATTTGTTAATCCAGACAGGGACAGGGGACATGGACAAAACGAAGAGATTCACAACTATTTCCTCATTGATGGATGGATAAAAGGCTCGTCATAATTAAGCAGACAGAGGTCGACTTTGGTAATTATGAGTTTATGGGTAGATTGTCATGCTTAAACATTAAAGCGGCATACAATAGTCGAGATGTATGGATGGACACGCACGATCAAATGCACTTGGTGTCACAGTGTCACTTTGAGGTAAAGCATTTTCTTACACATTATCGATGCTCTGGCATGAGTAGATACTGCGTCCCATGCGAAAAAAAATTAATTATGCCTTTCATACGTTTGCTTACAATACTAGAAAGCCTTCACTTACTATAGAGAAATTTTAATTACATTTTTCTTAAATAAAATGCCATTAAACCATTTAATGCTGTTTAACAAAGCGCAACAATGTGTTTAGGAAGCAGTACAGTTTTATCCGTCCCAGCACTTTTTCTTTCTTTCTGGTTTTTTTCTTAGACTGGCAGAACACTATCTACTACGTGAATGTTTGTATTAATATTTTTAACGGTTAATGAGGTGCGATTGTTTGCTTTCACTTTCGTCCAAAAAAAGGGTTTTTTAATTCGTCTTTATCTCTTCAATCGATTCACAATGATATTCCTTTGAGTTTCGCAAGAAACCAGAAGGCAAAGGGAAGGGAAATGATGTGAATAGGATGAATGGGAAATGGTAAGACAATGAATTTCTGATGAATTTCTGATGAAAGACGATGCCCGACAGGCAAATAATATTCTTCGTTAAAAGTGTGATCCGTTGAAATGTATTCTATTGCATATCCACTACATGGCCGTAATAGCAGAAGAAGAGGAAGATTTAGTACTTTTTGAGCACACCTGCGCACACACACTCGGTTCAGAAAAAAATTTCGGAGATCGGAGTGCATTTCATAGGAAGACAGCAACACATAATTCTTTTTGCTTCACGGGAATATTTGTCTTTAGATGGAAACAAGTCGTCATTTTATAACGAAAGGAAATGAAGGGCAAGTGGAGGGCAAGTCATCGAATGATCGGCCTCATCCAACTGTAATATTCTGGCTGTGTCAAACTCTCCTGTGAAACCGTGTACACTGGGTCTGCTTTGATGGTTTGAATTCGATCTCTCTATTAGACATCGGTAAGCTCAAGAAAGCGATCGCAAAACGAGCGTTAAACTTCTAGAACGAGTTTACAGATTAGCCCCGCTTGACTTGTTAAATTAAATCAAACTGCCCCAAATCATGCGTCGAGATGGTTTTGGCTGGAAATTGTGTAACAAGAAACTGTGAACCACTTCAAGTTCACTAAATGCAACTGCTGTTGATTGATGGGCAAGATGGAGACATCCGTGAGTCAATTAGGCAAATCGCAATTTCGCATTCACTTGCGTTAACTTGAAGTGCGCACAACTTGTCTACCCAGATAAGGCAGATTCAAGCAAAATGCAAGCATTGATCGTCAGTACCACGTTACGACACAAAGGCGCCTGCTCATGTAGAAAACTATCAAAAGGCGTCATTTACTAGACAGTAGATTGTCCCATCTGCTTAAGCGGCAGAAATCGAGTCCTTAGTCCTTCCGATACGTTTTTTGTGCGTTTACCCGATGCTTAGTTTCGTACGTAACAAACAACACGCAAATTATTGCATTCCTCGTATTCGATAATGGCGTGCACATTTAAAAAAGACGTAAATGAAAAACTAAGACTATGGAAAACACAACCTTTTGACGTCAGTTGTCATTATACGAAGCCATAAAAGCAACATTTGTTTTTCTTTTTCTTTTTTTTTAATAATATAAGTAAAAGTGGAAAAAGACTGTGTCAGTTCCTACATGAATGGTGTGGATATGTATGTAATAAAGATGAAGTGTATGTATGTGTTTTCATTTCACATCGTAAATGCACACACATTCCTATTTGCATACACTTTTTACCTTTTGCTGTTTTGTGGAAAACTGATTAAACATCATTTTCTAATAGCAAGGACAACCAACGTATTTACGCGTGACGTAGATATGCCGTTAATAGGGAGTCGACGTACACTAAACGTATTATTCCGTTCGTCGCATGTGCCAGTATGTAGCAGATCTTTTGAAAGTTTGTAATAGATGTACGCGTAGCTTACTGTGTCTATATTAGCTCGCAAGTTGTAAGGTATGTGTACTGATTTAAGGTCTAACAAAAACGCTGAAAAGGTCGATGTAAAAGGAGAACCGGTCGATGTGATTGAATGTGGCACACCGACTTGTTTTGTCCCCTGACGAAAGGTATCGAAAATAGTTCGGATTGGACCACTTGTTCGAGCACTTTCCACATAGAACCTTTAGTTTTGAAATGCCCTTATATAAGAGGCTCTATTAAGCGAAGTTGTGTAAGATATTTAGTGCTCGGTCCCCTTTGGTTGCAAAGGCAAGAACGGTTGTTCCTCAACTGCATAAATCCTACATTGTCTAACACTTGTTCTGATGCTTCTAGTCTAGTTTTTTCAAGTGCATGATTATATAATCGATTAACAATAATTAGCAGCTTTTCTCTTTTTCACTGATGTGCAATTAATTGATTATCTTTCATCGCAGAAAAAAAGCGGCTGATTTTGTATAGAAAAAATCCAAAAGCTTTAGAGGTTTAACTCTTGTTTTTCGAAGAACGCACTGTAAAAGCTTTAAAGTTTTCACTTTCGTTAGAGAAGTTTGATAGCTTTGTGGGGTGCTGTGCCAAGCTTTTCTTCTTTTTTTTTGCTACAACATACCGAGAGAATTAATTGAATAAGTTATGCTAACGAAAAGCTATGTTACTTTCAAAAATTGCAAACGAACTCGGGACTAAGCTTTAATCACACTGTGTGCATTCACACTTAGTTGAGTGTAAAGATAAGAACATTACAATGCTGGGTTTCCTAACGTGAGCGTCACCAATGACGATTACCATAAATTCGGACCTGTTTTTAGGCATTCCTTGAAATCCTTTCGAGCTTACGATATTAAATTACTGCATGTGATGTCTATATTTAGAGATTATTACTCAGGCAGGATATGAGACATGAACATATTCCCGCCCCGACACTAAACTTCGTCCAACTTGAATTTGTCGCATGTTCGCGATCAGTTATTAGGTGAGATTCTATACAAAACATAAGCAAATCCAGTGAGAACAAGAGAGAGTATTATTTCCAAATAGCACGGATTTCTATTCACATTTACACTTTTAAATGCGCGAACGACGAGGTTGATTCGACAAATCTTATTGCATCATATACTCGTATACGAACTTATGCTGAAAGTTTCAAAGATTTATATATATCTAAACAAATACGAGTGCCAGAGGGGAAATGTTTTTGTTTGTTTAGATCTCTACACACATTTTGCTGATTACACCCTACGTCACCTACGCCACAAGGGTGCATAAAGACCCACGATCGATTCAGCATCACATTCTGAATCGTTCTAAACATGTCTGTCCATCTATCCGTCTTTTACGTACAGTCCGTGGTGTTTGAGGTATTTTGATGAAATTTGGTGCAGTGATGCGTTGTGGCTTGTATCGGAACACTTTGTCGAGCACCTCTTTTGAAAATTCGTTATATGACTAACTGACCCGAAGTGACGTATTAAAAGCTGTCCTCCAATTACACGGAAGTATCCATAACCCATA
This sequence comes from Glossina morsitans morsitans, assembly GCA_001077435.1. Classification (NCBI taxonomy): domain Eukaryota; kingdom Metazoa; phylum Arthropoda; class Insecta; order Diptera; family Glossinidae; genus Glossina; species Glossina morsitans. The sequence continues at coordinate 57,931 of CCAG010013875.1, read as the reverse complement.
ACGATTTCATATTTAATAAGGAATTTTTATATCCTGAGAATTTTGAAATTTTGTAAGTGATTGCTTCCTCATAAGAAATGATTCCAAGCGTTGAAATTTAAAGGCAGTTAAGAAAGTTGGGCCGTTTTTTATAAATTCTTAAAGTATTATTATTTAATAAATATTTTAACCTTAAATATTAAAAACTCGTACAGAGTGACTAGAAAAGTTTGATTAGAAAAAAACCGGCAAAAGTTTTTCCGTTAATTAGTTGTTAGGGTTTTTTTCATTTCCTTTTCGGATTAGTCTGACATGATAAAATCGAATAAAAAGTTCCGTTAGTTTTGGTCCTTAAGATGGAAGTATTCATCGTTTGAAAGTTTTGACGGTTTAATGAAATTAAAATCTGGTTATTTTACTGTTTTCCGGTGAGGGAGGTAAAGATGATTCACAGGAACCGGTGGGACTGCCGCGTTGTACTCGAGTGGTGTTTTGGCGACGCATACCGCCGCCACCGTTGCCGACAGCATGAGTTTGGCGTAAATTTGCGAACATTTGTTGACGTCTGGGGCCACCACCACGTAGCGGAAGTGTTGGTATTTCACTGGGTGATTGATGATGATGATGATGACTCTCATCATCCTGGCAATTGCGCATAGCTGGATTAACGCACTCGTATACACTCTACGCAGAAGAAAAGAAAAATAGTTCGCAAAATGCAAAAAGTTGTGTGTCATTGTATGTCGTACCTGTTCTGACGAATACTGATTATTTTGAGCAAATGCAAGTGACGTTAATGAAGGCAAAGCTTGAGCAATGTCGGAACGTTCGATACCACGTACAATTAAAAATGTTCGAGGTATCAATATGCCCACTAAAGCAGCCCAACCGCACGCTTGCAGGCCTAATGGTATGGCAGCATCACGCATGTCATCGCCGAAGAAAGATATAGTGATCCAAGCAATCCATATTATCAGGATTAAAACACAACCAATAACGATCAAGATACCTTCACGGTAATTGCGTTGCGAACGATATATAAACGGTATCAAGGCGATCGAGCTGAACAACAATAGCGCATCGTAAGATAATAAGCCGAAAAGCCAATTGCCATAATAAATATTTTCACAGGATATACGATCGGAAGCTATGTGCATCACAACCAATAATTGAATAGACATGCCGAGCTGGACCAGTACGCTAAAAATGCATACTACCGCCTGAATGTAACCGTTGACGTGTGACAGAAAACCACCCTCCGAACCAATTGAAGCTAACATGACGGCACGGCATAGAAGAATACAAAAAACAAAACAATAGATGAGCGTAAGAATAAAAATGCGGACAGCGCAGAGAGTATTTAATGTCGCAAGATCTTCAAAAGTAACGTGCGAGTTGCGATGTTCGCCCACGTATTCCATTGAGAAAGGCACGAAAGAGGTAAACATTAGTAGCAGTGATAAGAGCAAAAGAATCGAAGTAACTGGATTTCCTTCGAAAACATCGCCCAGAGATATGCGCACTATAATAAACACTAGTATCGCTAATGTGCAGATGACACCCAAGATGGCGGCTGTCATTCCAGTAGCCACCCAAGTTTCAGGTTTTATACGCCAAAACATAACCGAATCTCCATCGAACAAAAACGGATGACGAGGATTCTCTCCGGCACTGTATTGACAATTGAATACTTTGCCGAATTTCGTTTTCAGTTCAACGCTTGTTTGATTATCCTGATTATAATGGTAATACGTAGTGATATTGGTAACGAAATTTTGCGAGGCAATTTCACGCAGCCTTAAATGATCGTCCCCCAGCGATACGGAAGAGAGAAGGTCAACGTCTACGTTTGCCGCCGAATGCTTTTGAAACATTTGAAAATTCATTAAAGTTGTAAGACGACGCATGCGAAATAAATCCAATAACTCAGCGGTGTCTTGGTGAGACGCACGATCGGAGTTTATCCAGTCATCATCAATGAACTCTAGAAACTGAGTGCAGCTCTCTAATATGAATAGATCTTCAAAGCGGCGACAATGTTTTTCGAGAAAGCTTTTAAACCAACGCATCAGTTTTAATAACGGCCGCGATAAAGCCAATACTCTCGAGGATAATATTGTCTTGCCTACCAACGGTTCATCCAGTGTTATTTGGGTTGAATTTTGGTCAATAATTTTCAAATTGATTTCGTTTTCCATCAATATATAGGATTTATCCGGTAAGTCTGAGAAGAGAAAAAAAGTGGAAACTTTATAAAATTTCAAAGGGCAATATCATCCTCTAGGGTTCGTGTTTACCGGCTATGAAACCGCGGTCAGTTCTCTCAGTAGGGACCGCAAATATAGTGCCATTCTCTTTGAAATTCGTGGCCATTTTATTGCCGAACAGTATGTAGACGTTGTTGTCGCTTTTAAAATGCATGAGGCACATGTGCTCTCGTCGCACGGCATCTGTGAAATCGTTGTAAATTTGCAAAGTTTCAGAAAGAATTTCGACAGAAGCAATCTGATCGCCCCACGGCATTTGATATAATAGATGAGCGACCTTAGGGAAGATGTCCTCCCGTACTGACGGTATCGGCCATACACGATATTCCAACTCCTTAATAAATTCTGCCATCACTTTAAAATAGTCGTAATCGATGAATATACCCAAGGAATGGGTTAAGCATTGCTGTTGGTATTGAATTTCTTGCAGCAATAAATTTTGAGCCGATTGTTCGCCGTCCAATTGTATGGCGCGCACACCTGCATGAATCAAATTGAAAATTTGCAATGAATTCGGAATGAATGGATTTGTTTACCGATTTCAAAATCAGCTTCTAACAGATTGGCTACATTTAGACGATTTATCACAAACATGGCAGAGACAGGATCCGTAGTTAGAATGCTCAACATAACCTCCCCTTGGAGAACTTGTACGATTTCTCTCTCTGTTTTAACAATAGGTTTCTCATCTTCGGAATTGGAAAATATAGATTTTATACCTTCTGAGCAAATGTTTGAAACATTTGTGTTCGGGTCACTGGCATCGCTTGCTTCCGTTGTAGACGATATTAAAAATAAATTCGTTACATTTGACGTGTCAGTCGACATTTTACTAGCTTCCGTAGACGACATTATTGGAATAGTTGAGGTCGACTTTGCTATGCTATCGTTTAACTTTGCTTGCAATTTTGGTGTTTGCGTTATTTTCTGGGAAGTAATTTTATTGGGAAATGTTTCATCTGCCCATCCACTGTAGATGACTGAACACAACATTAACATAAGGCAGAAAAGGGCTGAAAGAAGAAGAGAAAAAATATATTTACACTAAAATTCGTTGTTTAAATAAGTTAATCAAGGCTTTAATTATTTACAAAAGATTTCATGCTTCCCTAGAGAATCGATTTAAACATCGGCTTAAATGGCCGTTAACTAAACGGGCAGATCGGGTAAATAATGGACGAATTTGAACTTAGCATTAAATCTGCATTTTGGTCAATGAGGCAGCGTTTTGGTGCCTCAGTCACAAAGAACTAATTCATGTAAAAGTTTAGAACCATAAGGCGAATGTGTTATGCAAAATTATGATGTTTTCTAGTTTTACAAACAATCGTTTCTTTAGATAGACTCAGATCTACAGGTCAGAGGCCCTGGACAGGGAACACATAAGCAATTGTAACATTCTAAATATCTACAGTGTCAGCATAATTGCATTGCAAAGTTGAAGTTTGGGATCTTTTTTCTCAGTACTCGCCCTGAGAATAGAGTATGGAAGCAAGCATAATCTGCTTTCAAACCTTAGGCTTGATGAACAGATAGAAAAAATTAAAACAGTGAAATAAAGGCATTTAAGGTCTGGGATCAAAAGCAGTCCATCTGCCTAACGGTGCAAACAGCTGCACATGCTCACCTCTACTCCTAGCCCAAAATGTGAAAAGTGACAGGTTAAAAAAATTTTTTGCACAGCCTTTGAATGGCGAATTATTTATCTGAACGGTTAGAAGGAAGTGGAGGAAGAGAGCGAGAGATAGTAGGTATAAGATATAAATATATATCGAAAGTTTAACAAACTAGGTTTTAACAGATTTTTTTACGCATATATGCCCGCAATCGCTCAGGGGGGACGAGGGTATGAAATAAGTTGCTAGAGAGAGAAAACGGCCACAACTTGGGCAATGTATATACGCCCGATCGATGAGAGCTATCAAGCGCGCATTCACTATAGCTATGAAGTAGCGCTATAGTGTGAATTGAACCCAACTACACCATCGTGATTCTCAGTAACTTGCTGTGTAGACATAACTACACTTTCAAAGTTTAACAAACCTAGATTTTGATGGGTTTTGTTTATTTGACTTGAGTTCAAAATGGCAGAGATGCATGGTCTCCTATGACAAGAACCTAGAAACTAAAGCAATTTAATTTTGTGTCAACTAATTTTATTGTAGGGGTTTTAAGGATGCAAAACTTAAGGAAAAAGTACTGCTAAAGTGCTTATCATTGTGTAAGAAACTTCATTATCAGATTATCAGATCATTATCAGACGTTGGGAAGGCACAATTGTGCGCAGGTCTGCCACTGTAAAAGGAAAATTAAAAACGATCTGCACGTTGAAAAGTCGCTAACACTCGTTGCTGTTAGGGGGTTAGGAAAGGTTCGGTTAAGAGCCAACACCAAGGCACACAATATGTAGCACATATTTTGCGATATTCTCTTTCCAGGTTTTTCTTCTTTTTTATTTCATTATTAAATAGGGCTTCACATTTTCACACTTACCCTCTTGTTGCCCCTGTACATTAATTTTTCGATATTTCCAACTCATTTTTATTATTATTATTATTATGTTTTAAGTTATGGGTAAACAAATTAACAACAAATACTTGTTTGTTTTAAACGCGAAGAGAAACAAAGGAAACCGAGTAAGAGTGCAAGAGTAACAAGAACAATACGATGATATGAATTCGAAATGACCTAAAAGAAGTTCGCATTACAATACAATAGTTTGTTAATTTGATGCCATCGCAACACTTAATGAACTGCTAAGGGTTTCGTTCGGTATATGCGCGCACACTCTTATACTCGCACTCATTAATACATTGAAAGTGTTCAGCCAGTCTGCCAGCCAATATGCCGTGCATTACCACTAACTAAATTTGGAATTCATTATTTATTTATTTTTTCTTTTTCTTTTTTCTTCTCTTGTTCTTTATTATTATTATTATTATTATTATTATTACTATTATTATGCTTTTCTTTCTTTCGTTGCTTTCATAGCATTATTCTTCTATCTTTCCTTTCGCATCTCTTGGTGGTCAATTTATTTTTCCCTCTGTTTAATTTTATTAGATTTATTTCCTTCTTCTTTTTGTTTTTAGTTTAGTCCGTTTAGTCGCTCAGTTGTTCTACTCTTGTATTTGGAACATTTGCTGAATGACACTTTGACTCCGCATATGTTCCGTTTGGACGGTACGTTACGTTCGTATTATTGTTGTTCTTTAATCTTCTTACAAATCTATGCTCAACGCATAATGCATTGGCAGTAATATTGTGATTGCACACTACTCCATACACTTTTTATCTTAACGTAGAGTTAATCTTTAAATTTATAGATTTTTTCGTTATTTATTTATTTATTTTTTTAAATATTCGTGTTTTTTTTTTTTTTTTTTTGGTATTAATAATCTTACTTCTGATCGTATCTTCGGTGTTTCAAGGGGCTTTTTGAACTATTTTGTTCACCACTTTAGAGACGAGACATATCAGGTTTGTCGGTATATTCATAAGGCATAGGCATCTCGAAGAAATCAATCGTAAAGTTTTCAAAATCATAAAACATTTAGTAAATGTAAGATAACTTACGCGCCCAATAAGCTACAAATCGAAGCCCCAAATGTGGATGTAAAGCACAATGCTCTGTTCATTGGGATACATTTTTGTTACGTGAAATCCTCGGTTACGTTCATAGGATAACAAACAGATGTTACCATTCTTCACGAATCCATATGATTTTTAGATAGGACCATATTTCGACCAAAATAACATTTCGGCCATTAGCTTACAATTCAGAATTGTTTCAGTGACCCTACTTTTGTTTTGGCAAAGCAATCGAAAAAATCTGAATTTCGCGTACAGTGTCACTAAAAAACAACTGCATCTTGTTAACTGGCGATCGGAATGTCACCAAAGTTTGTCGCATGTCCTTTGAAGGATGGTGCTATCGGCAAACTTTTTGAGTGATGTGATCACTTATGAGAATTATGAAAAGTATTTTATATAAACAATGATTTCACATTTCTTTTACAATTATAACCGCGATGTTTCGTTAACAAGTTTACAGAACTTAAACGTGAAAGCTTCTCTGGGAGTAAAATTATGAAGTGACAGATGTTTTCAATATTTAATAAAAACAATAATGTTTTGATAATAATTTACATAAAAGTGAATGTGAACTAAAAAAAGTGAAAGAAAACAGCATTTGGGACAAAAGCGATCGATCGAGTACAGCATAAAGGAAATTATACCCTTATCAAGCTGAGTATGTTATAGACTTTGTAGCATTTTCAAAATCGCTAATGTTTAGTTCAGAAGTTGGAACCTTAGTGTATAGGAGCCTAAAAACGTAATACATACATAAACAATGCACATATTACTGACTGACAATCACCCATATGTGACACTTATATCCTCTAGACATTCTCTAGACAAGCATATGTGATTCCAATTATTATTTCTTCCCGCCCATAATCCCAAAAAAAAAAAAATGATAATCTTTTACTTTTAACTGATCAATAATATCATAGCCATAAAGCTTTTGGTTTAGCGCTCCGCGCGATCTGTGGTACACATGTATTGAGTTTGTGCGGATATATGCAACACCCAAAACTGCTTGAGTTAAGTTCACTTTCCGATTTGATTTAGGCGTCCAGCTGTCCACTCTTGTCTTCCACCTATAGGCCGCAACTTTTGAGATATTTTAATGAAGTTTGATACATGGACATGTTTTGGCACAAGAATGAACGGTTCGGATCTGCTTGCATTTTCGACCACGTACCGCGCTGTGCTTTATTTGAAAAAGTTATTGTATGAATAACTTTAGGGCGTCTAGGGTATTTATTTAATGGTTGGCTTTGGCCCGCTATAGTGTTTTGACTTGTTTTGAGCACAACTTAAACTGAATAGTGTTTGCTTCTCTGAAATGAGCCTAAGAGCTGGCATATCTGAAAGAGGAATAGGCCTACTTTTGTAAAAAGAAAAAATTGATTAACGGAAATCTTAGTAAGATATAGATATTGAATGAAGTAACATCTTTTCACAAAGTGAACAAAAGAACTTTATCTTTTTAAAAGTCGAATAAGTTTATTGCTAATAATTCGAATTAAATCAAATTGCATACTATAAGCGAAATGTGTATATTCTTAATTCCTTCCGGTTTTCATAATTTCCACAGTAGAATTGACGCATACGCATGGGAGGAAACAGTAGCATCTAGCAATGTGGACGAAATAGCATCTTTCTGGCGGAACGTTACGAGCCAAGCCCGTATTATGGCACGTATAACATATGTGCATCGGACAAAATTGAAATATTGAACTCACGCTGATATGGTAAAAAATTGCTCAATCAGCTGATAATAACATAAATGTTGTTCACCGCAAATTTCTATCGTCCGATCGTTTATTTCATCCAACGAAGAGAGACTTTGAAGTAGTGGAAGCAACATTAACGACAAAAGATCTGTTATGTACTCCTCAAGACTATTGTAATGCAATAAAGACTAGTCGAAGAAAATAGCCTCACTTTGTATGAAATCAAAAGAGAAGATTTTACCTCAATAAAATCTGTAGAAGAGGCAACAAATACAACTGAAATTGATTTTTGGAAAGCTTGGTGACTCGTGTCCTCATTTTAATTATTATTTTTTACATTAAAAAGTCCATTTCAGTGAAGCTGATGTCTATGAAAAATGGTCTTGTTTCTATTTCTTATAATTTGTTATTTTTGAAACTGGTGTAAGGGTTTTTGAAGCCAAAAAAATGTTAATTTTTTTTAAAATAGTGTTAATAATTATTTCAGGCAAAAATGTAAAAGTGGTTTTAAAAACATCACTTGAATTAATTAACATTTAACTTACTTCAAATGAAAAGCCTTAAATAAGGAAAAATGACCTAATACCACTTCCAAATATAACAGCTCAGTATTGGAACAGTGGAACAGCTGGACATAGTCCACCGCTAAACAGCCTACAGCCTTTCGTTTGATATGGTTATTCGAATAACGACTTTTCAAAATAAGAAATTATATTGGAAGCGACTGAAAAAGTGGTCCAATCCGAACCATTTTCGATAGTAATCATCGTCTTTGGGCTTAACCACGTTGGTGTACTAAGTTAAAATTAACGACGTGTAAATTGAACACAAGAATAAAAAACGGACAGACGGACAGACGGGCTTAGACTGATTCAGAAAGTGACCCTGGTCTAACAGATGCGTCAATTTGAAACCTTCCCGGATTTTGTATACGTCCGTCCCTTGTACCACGAATGTTGCAATACAATGTATAAAAATTGAAAAGAAAAAATCTTCGAATATCTTGACATTGAACGTAAAAGCAATCCCACATCTTTAGGAGAAAATCTCTAAGATATCTGGACACATATCGAATTATCGTATCTGCTTTTAGATCGCAAACTTACGATCTAAGCGAGGGGACGTGTAATAGTAATGTATTCTGGAAATCCACGAAAAGCTCAATATTCTTTAAAGGTATCCCTTAAGCTTATGCCAAGCATTAGGATTTGAATTTCGCTCTTCGGACCGCAGATCGCAGCGAAGCTGGAGGATATCGCGATTAATTGACGAACCCTGTAGTATCATGTATCATCAAATTGAGATGGAACTGTAATCCGCAAGAATAGGAGAAAGTTATTTCATGTATTATGTATTATTGATTTATTAATTATTAATTATTTTTAATTTCCTGTCGGTTTCGGTTTCGGTTTTCCTTTTCTTTTTTGATATTAGCGCACTTACGCTATTGTCTTCATTTTTTTTTTTTTTTTTTTAATTTAATTGCATTAATTCGCGCAAACAGCGAGGCGTGTCCGTATAACTAGAATGGTTTACCTAAGCATTAATTAAATTATATTAAATTAATTTCACTTATTTATTTTAATTCAATTTCACTTATTTTCTATTCTTAAACTGAAATGATAACCATACGCAGCACTTAACCAGTAACAACTAAATTTGCAACTAATTTGTAGGTTCACTGCGATACAAGAGAAGAAAGGCAAAAAAACCATAAACCTATCCAGTGAAGAAAGTAAAATAAACGGCTTAAATAAGTGAAAAATATACAAGAAAAAAAGAAAAAAAAGCACGACACCCTTTTAATTTTCCAATTCCACAGGCACACTCAACGTACACTGGTACACCGAACAGTTTAACAGTAACAGAGAAATTGACAGGCACCTGTACTTTTTTTTAGTTTCCATTTAAAGACGAACAAGAAAAACTTTTAGTTAAAACACATTGTTTTGTGTAAGGTTTTGAATGTTTATGTTTACCGTATGATAAGTTGTTATGACAACAGACATACTTGTATCCATGTATACGAGTTCTTTTCTATGTGCAAACGATACGATACGATACAAAGCAAGTCGCTGTGCATTTGCAAAATATACTCAATTACCCTTAAAAATAAGATTTCGCTCAACAATTAGAAAACATAATTATAATAAAGCATAACTTTTTCGGTCAAAATTCGACAGATATTATCATTTGTCACCCATTGACCTTTTAACGGTGAACAGTGGTTTACGTTTTTTTTTAAAATAACTTCTCTATGCAATATCCTGCTCTTTTATTGTTTAACCTTTGAAATTCAAGAGAAAATGGACTTTGATTTTTCTGCCACTTACCGTTTTCTCGGCGAAGAAACTTAATACTCGACATTACAAAAGGAGGTTATAACAAACTAAATATGCATGTGTGTATGCAAAGTTTGTTAATAACTAAACGCAAATAAATAAGTAAAGCAATAAAAACAAGCAAAAACATTATAAAGGGCTATGACCTACTATTAACCACTCCACACCTATCTACTTACGTTATATGGTAAGTGGTTGAAAAGGTGGTCCGATCTGAACCATTTTTAATGGTGTTCGTTCCTGCGTCAAAGCACGTCAGTGTATCAAATTTCATCAAAATATCTCGAAAATTCCGATCTGTAGGTCGCACAGAATATCTCAGAAGGACGGACAGACAAGGCGTACCTACTCAGAAAACCATTCTGAATTAATCGGTATATTGAAAGGAGGGACTATCTCAAGTCCATTTAGGTTGTACGTACATTCGAATAAGCATCACAAGTGATGGAGCGTATAACAAATAAATGATTCTAGATAAGTAATTTCTCATCTCCAGCCCGAATGTAAACAAACTTTAATTACTGTTGTCTCTGAATCAGCTTTTCGCAAGCGAAAAAGGGCCTTTCAATGTCTCAGTGGTTTCAATTCGGAAAGTATTCAGTTCCTTTGTTTCTGATTCATTCCATGAATTTTCAGAAGCACTCGCTTTTGTGCTTCAGCTGCACTTACCTTCTAGTGAGAGTGCAAAATGAAAGCCTCTCGCATACACTGTGTAGTTATCATAAAATTTGATAAAAAACATTTTTTTATGAAAGTGAAAGCGATGTAAACTCATCCCTCACCTCGCTGAAAGTACCGAGATTAACTTTAGCGCTGCCTTTTGAAAAGGTGACGGATTAATTTGCACTCCAAATATTATGAATAATTAGAAAAGAGTTTAGAACCATAGAAATATATTCGCGAAATTCCTCTTTTGAGGGAACTGAAGCATTCTTAGATATTTAACTTATGTGAAATACTCGACTCGAAGGACTATCTGAGACTCTTTCCAGTTATGTTCAAGCGATTTTGAAGCGATCTAATCTAGTCTATCCATACAGTTTTTTATGCTCAATCTACAACAGACCAAAATTTTTGATATATTTTGATGAAATTTGGTACGATGAACTTCTTTGGCCCACCTCGCGATCCTTTCATTTATGTTCAAGTAATTCTGAATTGATTTAAGCTTGTCCGTCCGTCATTCCGTCTTGTTTACTTATGTTCAACCAACAACAGACAGGAATTTTTGGAGGAAGAACGCTGTTAAAGATGAAAATGATTTGGATTGGAACACTTTCCGATTTATTTTGGAAGATTACCATATGAATAATTGTAAGATGGTGTAGTTTAGTGTTTTCCATTTTCCTATAATTTGGTATGTTTACGTTACGGTTCTCCGTCAGTGCACTTATAATATCTACTTCATTTTTGGGGAATTTTGAAACATCCAACAGCATTCCTTAGTGTGTCACCTCCCCCTTTTTGCTCCTTTTTGTTAACATTTATGTGTCTGAGCAATCCTAACTGTTGCACTGTGGTTCGCAAAACTTCTTGCGGTGGAAATGTTTTTAGAGAGTGGCCGCGGTGTTGCCATTTTTTGATATTTTTGTAATGCTTAAATATGCGCTTAACAACCTCGCTAAATATTATTATTTTACATCTTTCTTTTCATGCAAAAAAATTTATCAAATAACCCTTTGTTTTTAGGCTGTTGTAGTGGCTTTACCCCTTAATGTTAATTACTTAATATTTCATTATATAAACATTTAGATTTTGGGCCATTTTTCTTTTCTTTATTTTGTCACGTTTCTTCTATCTTCTGTTTGTCTGTCAGTGCATTTATAATATAGATTTTTCACTTGATTGAATACTGGTTTTATATTACAATTAAAGTACTAAATAAAATACTTTGGAATATTTTTTTTTTTTTTTCTTGAAAAACGTTTCGACCAATATAAAGCAAAGGGTATATTATGTGGGGGGTGGAACATTTGACTTTTCTGTAAAACATCCATAATACGCTCATAATTGTGTTCCAGGTAAATATATATCTGGGATAAGTGAAATACATTTTAATCAGTTGAACATAAACCCTGAGTGTTTTTCCTCTTCTTTTCATTTAAAGAGGCAAACGTCGACAATTTCGAATAATTCGCTCTTTAAAATTCAGTCGGCTGCGCACACATTTATTGAAAGGGGTACCCTTCTACCTGCAGAATAGATTCGTTAGAGTTTTGTTCAAATCTTTTTCTTTTGAAAATTTTTCTGTGACCCCAGATCGTTCACTTAGGGCCCTTTCTATTTATCCTCCTTTTGAATGAGCTTTTATATATATATGTTTAAGTACGATGATGATGTCAAACTGTTCCCTTCTTTCAAGGTGGAAACGTACTCATATGATCTACAATATGGCTCCATGGTTGGTGCATGAGCGTTCTGCAGCGAAATTGTTCCTTCAGATCCTCATGGCTTCAATGGGAAAATTGTACAAATCTTCCAATTTGTATTAACTTTAACACAATTTGAGTTATTGTAGCGATGTTGAAGGCATTGAAGTATTGCTAAAATTGATTGATTGACATTTTGAGGAAATTTGGTTACCGTCGTGCTTTGACGCAAGGACGACAGCCATCGAAAGTTTTTTGGTTCGGTCCACTTTTTCAACCATTCCGCATATAGCGCCCTATTTTCAAAAGTCGTTAGTTAGGTGAAAAAAAATTGCAATTTTCAAAATTTCTCGACCAAACTCGCTCTGTGATAGTATGAGGGCATTCTAAATTGATATCAAAAAGTTAGTTCGGCTGGGGAAATGTTTCGAACCCCATCGCATATAGCCGTTTTTACGAAAACTGAATCTTTATATAGTAAAAGTGTATAGCGTATGGTTTTTATTATTTTATGGTGAAAATTAGTTCATAATCGTAAATTAATACAGAAATCAAGCTTACCGAATTTGGACCACGTAGAACTATTGTTTGGATACCGCCGTATGTAAAGATTCCTCCGATATGCGGGCTTCCATGAAAAGTCCTTTGCATGAAAATAATATACGATTCTTGATGTATTATTACCACAACAAGTGAATAATTGTATTAAGCGAAGTGATGTAGGGCGTGTAATAGTTGGTGTACTTGTTTTTTTGCTAATTTTAATAATACTACTAATAACTGTTTCACATTTTTTTCTCAAACATACATTTCAACTTAACAATTTTACAAAAGTCTATGCCGTATGTTAAGGTAAGGTCATCTATAATCCATTATTGTTGATCTATTGTCAAGGTGCCACAAAAGCAAAAAAAAAAAAAAAAAACACAAAACAAATGCACAAATAGTAATAGAAGACAAGTCGAGACAGGAAGCATTAAAAATCTATAAAATATGTAAGCCAAGATTCACATGAAAAGCCAAGAATAGCTTTTGAAATTTTCCACAGTCGTAACCAATACATTCACAATTAATTGGCTAAGAAATCAATAAAGCTCTCTATGAAAGGGGAGAACAAAGAAATTGCAATTTCGTGATCCGCTTTTCGGGTGCTAAGTTTATCACTTCGCTTATCTTGTCGAGAGATGTGAGAAATTATTCACTGCTCACCAATAACTCAACTGAACAAATCACTCAACATTAACTGAAAGTACTTGCACTGAAAAGCACATTGAAAACGGCTCCATGACATGCAAGGCCTTAAGTCTCATCGATTGTGAAGAGATCGTAAGGTTATTCTAATTTTACGGGCAGAACGGATAGTCAAGAGAATATCGTATTCCCGATTACTTTGGCTGCAATAAAATAAAATGTATCTGGAGATCGTTGCGGAGTGATGAGTTAATCTTTCGAAATTAATTTGTAGAAAGACAATTAATTTAATCTACACAGGCCTGCGGTAGAGAAAGAATAAACTAAGTCTGCTGGACTCGATGTAGAGGCGGAAGCTGTCAATATTTGATAATATTCCTCAAATATTTATCTTCAAAGTAGCTTTTAGAGCAAGTATGGAACCTACGAATTCACATTTCATTTATGGACAAAGTCTGTTCTCATGTATTTAATGGAAATGATAAGTAACGTAACGCTTTCGTGCCTACTGTTACCTGATCGCAAGCTGAGTGTGCATAGACATGCAGGAAACATTCCGGGGAGCAAATAACGTAGAAAGTGTGAGAATGAAATTTAATTCGCGCGACCCCGCTTGGAATTTGCATTGGAAATGTGAACCTTCAGTGGCTCACTAACCGCTTACAACTACACTTCTTAGTGGCCGTTAAAAGAGAGATAAATCCTTCGCATTCGCCATAAGATGGGTATCTTTTTCTTGTTTTCTTTGTGCTTTCTTGCAAACATTTTTTCCATTTATTGTATGCTTGTATGTATGTATGTATGTAGAAAGTAATCCATAATATGCTCTGTCATTAGTACTTTCATCGTCTTTAAGCTTGAAATCTCTTTTTACGTTCATTCGATGTAAAACATATTCGTGTTATCTATGAATATGTGTTCAGCTATGTATTCACATAGCTTTTGTACTTTTGAATGTACGTCGTACATAAAAAAATTAAGTTAATTAACTTTTTACTGGCGTAGGTTGTGCTTTCAATATCATTCACGTTTTAATTTGTGTTTTTATGTAACAAAATCATTTTAAGTTTGAATACATTTCCAACACATCCACATAATATTAACATTAGAACGAAGTAATCCTCTTTTCATCAGATTATGATTAGATTTTGTTTTTCTCTTTTTCTTTATAGCTTTGATATGAATTTATACGTAAGTCGCGTCCTCAAAACACGTTCAAGGGAAATTTATGTAACGTTGATAAACTGTCCAAAAACTAAGTTATACTAGTCATGTCATCTCCTCTGCTACACCTAAATATGTACATTAGCGTAAATATGCATCAAAATGAGTATATCAGATTACTCGAGAAATTCCTGATCTGATCTATATGTGGCACGACTGTTGACAGACCCATACCTCATATATCATAGACAGTACCAGCATTCAGACGAGACGCGTATAGATTCCTGACATCCAGTTCGCTGTGGCCGACATCTCTCGTTCGTCATCCGCTCGGCCGAACATCGATTTGACTCGGGTGCATAGTGATGAATACATGTTTCATCCATTTTCATATATCCCTTGAGTCTTTTTTCGGATAGTTTGTCTACGTCACGCTCTAGATCATATAATGCCTACTCTGCCGTCCAGCGGAAATATTTCTTTTATCATTTATGAAAGGACATTTCTTGTTTCCACGTTCACTCCTCTCCTGAATTTTACATTTCCCCACCAAATTGTTTTTGTAAACGGAAATAATTTTCTGTTATATAATCAAAGTCAAATGTGAACATTGAATGCTGACGTGTTCAAATTAAAAAAAAAAAAATATTGAATCGTTAACTTGGGACGAAAATTTCTACAATGCCATATCGATGACCAAATAAATACATATTTTCTAGCGCCAGCATCGACTTGGCGTCCAATTCTATTTAAAGCTTTACTTTTTACATTAGATTTCACACGAGCAAGTTCGCGCCGTTTGCGATCATAAAAAGCCGAAAGTGGATCTCAGTCGAAGTTAACTGACACGGCTAGAATCATCTAAAATCGACACCGTTTCTTCCTTGAAATGTCTGCAAAGTGCGTCTAGCTTTTCAAGACGCACCACTTACCTCGATTGAAAGCAAAAAAAGAGAATGTAGCAAGATTGAGGGACAGCTATGAAATATGATGGTGAACACTTACGTCGGAAGTGCTTTCGCTTTTTCGCTCGCTACATCTTACTGTGTAGCCCTTTTCTTATTTGCTCATAAAATGGTATCCTTTGTCCTCACTCCTTAGAAAGAGTAATCAAAAATGATAATCCAATCCCAGTGAAGACTAGCCGTAGCACTACTCTCACTTTGAGTGACTTACTTGTGATCTACTTTGTTGGTGTTGGGTTGAGTATTATTACGCAAAGGTTTACTTCTCTCTTTTTATGCCGCAAATGTTTTTATTAATTTTTTTGTCACAAAATACATATGCTCGTATACCCATATAAGTATACATAAGTTTGAAACGTAATGTTTTAAACGAGAAATTAGTTTTGTGTTGTGTGTGTGTGTGCATCAACACATACATATAGATCGATACGAACTTCTATCTTTTATGTACGCATTGTTAAGTATCGGAATGAAATATCAAATTTAATTCAATAAAAATTAATTCAAGATATATCAAATATACGCACACACACACTTGCACTCACACACACACACATATAATATATAAAAATATATGTAAAAAATATATGTATATATTAGTGTTTATATATAAAAAGAAGAAGGGGGGAAACCTATCAAAAGCTCTTTTACAGAGAAATTCGATTAGAATTTAGCTTAAATCAAATTTGTACATGAGAAAAATGCTCCAAATGATCCTTCAATACCAACGCTGGCGCGCTCTGAGTGAGCCTGTATCTCTAAGCATCACCGCCACCGGTGCCACCTCTGGTGGTATTACAACCACGCATTGTATTCGCACCGTATTTGTGTGAGTTGTTTTCATCGCTGCGTGGTGTCATACCATCTGAACTGATTTCCAAATCATCATCATCGTCTTGGAAAATCTCTTCGTTAATCTTGAGAGCGTCCTCGCGACGATAAACGCCGCGCTTCATTGAGGATTGGACGTTGGGCGGCAAATGATCGCATTTAAGATCATTCAGTTGCATTTGCGTGCAAAAACGCTGTATGTGCTCGAGCACCTCACGCATGCCCATTTCCGATGATTTCTGACTTAGGCTGTGATCCTCAGATGATTGCTTATGAGCGAGTTCTTTGTATTCGTTGGCAGTGTTAGACTTGTTACTCCGACAAGTGCAGGGTATCGGAGTTGGAGCATTAGTTTTATCATTATCCGCGACTGTCGCACCTAAGATATTTGAAGTATTGGCTTTGGCACCGCTACTTCGCTTATCAACCTGCTGGGAGGTAGCCGAGGGCGCTACAGCGGCAATCATCGATTGATGCTGATAAAACATTTTATCGTATTCGGATTTCATGCACAGGTAGCGAAAATGTCGAGAATTCTCTTCGCCATAGTGTACCACTTCTGTCGAAACATCATACAATTTATTTATTTTTTTTCCTTCTATTTATTATACTCACTATTATTAAGATCAGTTTGCAATTTGTTTAGCAAGGTATTAGTGTTCTTTAGCTCGGACGAGAAACGCTCAACCTTTGTGGCCAACTCACGAAAATTACGATTCAATAGATCAGATATCGATTTCTGAAAATGACCCAATGCATTTCTCTAATATATAAATATCAAGATAATCTGTGTTAGGATCGATCGGTGCGGCAGGTAAGGCCACTACCGCTGCCCTCATTCAAACTTACCCCTATGGCGCTTTCTACTGTTTGCCTTATCAGTTCGAAAAATTCTTCGGTGTCATCATCCTTATCATCATCATGACTTGCAGTACGATGATTGTGGTTATGATGATGATGCTGATGTTGATGTGGATGCGAGTGCTGTTGGTGCGAATGTTGATGAGAGCCGACGGCCTCACCGCCCGATTCTTTATGGCGTTCAGTATAGACGCTACCACAGGTTTTATTATCGTACATATTGGTCGACGTTGTATACGGACATTTTTCGACACGCGATGTTTTAGATTTTATTATATTGTGATCTTTTTTCAAATCGTCAAGATTTAGAATTTTCTCATCCTTGCTATAATATTTTTCGGCGCCCTTGACCGTTGTGGTGCGAGCACTTTTACGGCGTGCCGTACTTGCAGCCCCATTACCACTATTACTGTTTGTATTTGTGGCAGGAATTGGTCCTCCGGAGTTGTACGGCGTGCTCGAAGTTATTATATAACCATAGTCACGTTCAGTTCGTGGATTTTTTGAAGCATTATTAGTTACTTGTGATTTGGAAGCATCATATTTACTGCCATATAATTCTTCAATAGATTTACGTTGTCTCTGTCTTACCATTTCGTATGTGTGTGCGTGCAGGAAAGTTTTTGCGTGAAAATTGCGAGCAGAGAATAGAAACACAAATGTAGGTCGTTCAGGGCTATTTTTTAATTATCAGTTATTTTTAATGAATGATAAGTGGTCCCAATAATGTGCTAAACTTGTTTCTTTTTATCCCAAATATTCAAATACGATATTGTTCAAAAAATACAAATAATCGAAAACTGAAAAATAGTTTTCGAAATTTTGAAAATTTTAAAAAGACATCTGTGATGGATTTTTCAATGAAGTTTAGTGTTAAACACATACCGTTCAAACAGCAATAATAGAGTGTAAAATGTGAAAGGACATTGAATACCATTCAGCACAATATCGCAAACATCCCCTCCGTCCGCGTTCAAGTTAACGAACGCTGCACAGGTACGGAAATATTGTGTATACGTGAAAGAAGCACTTTAAACGCTCTAAAGCTCCCTTTTAGAGGAGATTAAGCGAAACCGAACTTTGCGTTCGAAAGGAACGAGAAAAGCGGCCGATTGCATCGGATTAGTTTATTTATTCTTTGATTTTGTTGAAGTCTTGAAGTGCTTGTTAGTAAGTCAATCACTATCGAAGATTTCTTCCATCTTTGCGATGCGCCACTGGTCCGATTGAATCTCAATTTCACTTGATATCAAGTGATATTAACAGGTACAAGTACTTAATAAGTAGCGGGATAATTATGAAATCCCTGGTATTGGTATCTTTGTACACAATTTCAATCAATGTATACATTAACGAAATTATTTATTTATCGTAGTCCTCGTTGCGTCGAAGAAGCCCTAGCTCAGGCGTAACGCATCTAATCATTCTTTTCGCCGTTCTTGTCCCGTTTATTTTTTCACCTTTCACCGTGGTCTTGGGTTTTTTTGCACGTCCGCTTGGTACTCTTCGAACTCTTTGCACCGCTCTGACTTTTCTCGCCGTGGGAAAAATCGTCGAGAGTGTCAAGGTCGTCTGTTTTAGTAAAAATTTAGCTGCAAATAGCTCTGCGAGCTATTAAGGACGCCAGAGAGTGCGAGTAGGTGCTTTCCACATGCTAGGTTGATATATGCTTCTTGCACGTTGAAAATTCAAAAGGGTGGCGATCAGAAAGCACGCATAATCTAAAAGCAAGACTTTGGTTCGTAACTACGAAGTCCATAATGCAGGTGACCCTTTTGCATTACAGAATACAACTGTGGGGTTCACTGCGGCCAGGCTGTCCATTCACTCTGTGTCACATGTGCTTAGTCTTAACTAAGCAGGAGTGATAGCGCTGCAATATACCTTGGTACAAACAGTGTATGAGGCGTGACTGCTGCATGCGGCTCTTCGGTGGCTTTAGTTATCCCCATTGCAGGGACATTAAATTATTAGAGATGCAAAGTAGTGCTCGCCTCGCTCACAAGGGAAGGCTTGGACCATAGATAAGCTTTCATACGTGGTACTGCCATTTTGAAAAAGAACCTCTCTCCTGCTGAATTGTCTTAAAAAGTGGAGAGTGCCGGAATTCACTCGTAAATTACCCGATAGGCCTGCGGGTTTCGTCTGATTAAGCTCTCCAAGCACGTGCAGATGTTAAAACATACAGACTCTTTGCCTGTGACTATCGATTGTTCATCTTAACGAAGCCACATTGCTTAAGGAATAAGATCATCTTCCGATTTTTTTTTTTTGCTTAGATGCCTTGAAACATATCAAAGCTAAGCAACAAAGAAACAACATTGTTATAGGGAGCGTAATTTAAAATTGTTGAGAGTGTACCGTACATTACAGGCGTAGATAACTTAGCAAGCGTAAGCAGCAATAGGGAATGAAGACAAGTTAAAATGGTCTTCCATATTCATTCCAGGCAAATAGGCCAAATCCATCACTAGGTAAAGATATCACTCTTTACAGGGTGAAATCGGAAAAATATATCCTTAGGGCTTTTTATTACGATTTACTTCACGGTTTCTGACGGAAAAGAATTTTTTTTTCTTGCTTTCACTGAGTTTCGCTAAACACTCCCATATGGTTCCTGTATTTTCGACATAATGACAACACTTACAAAAATTTTTATTTTTAAATATATTTTCTGATTTTTTTCCCTCTTTCTCTTAAACGCTACTTAAACACTACTCTTTATCGCGACACACATTCGTTGGGCTTCATAAGCTTTGCAAACACGTTTTCATTTCCATCGTTTTTGTCGTCTTCCAGGAATCGAGCGTTATCTTAGTTTCGTTTTATATTTTGTAGTTTTATTGGAGCTTGTTAAAATTTCATGCCTTTTGTTTGTTCACGCGGTTTGTTTACTAGTTTCACTTGGCGATTATGCACTCACAGCTTTCCTGCATATTTTCTTTTAGCATTTTTATTGTATTCGACGATTGCTTTGCTGAGAGTGTGACATTTGCTTTGGAGCTTGATTTCGATTGGATGGGTAGGTACGCTACGTTTATTACATCCTACACCACATGTGGTACAGAGTACATAAAGTTTGTGCGGACGTATGTAACACGCAGAAGCGCTTAAGATAGAGCCACCTTTTATTATATCAATAGTAAGCCTGTCTGTCCGTCTGTCCGTCTGTCCGTCTACCCATCTAAATTTGTGCTCAAGCCACAGGTTTCAATTTTTGAAATATTTTGACGAACTTTTGTACACTGATGCGCTTTAACCCAAGCACAAAAGCTATTGAAAATGGTCTGAATCGGTTACCTTTTCCGACCACACCCCATATAGAGCCCTATTTTTAAAAATCGTGTTATGGAAAAAATTTTCATTTTCAAAATTTTTCAACGAAAGTGGCTAAGTAACAGTATTTCGTCATTCTAAATCGATATACACATTTTGGGCCAGTGGAAGCAATTAACTGAACATATTAAATACGTATCTCAATTTTTGAACCTCTGTGGCACAACCATGCTTACGAAAATTAAGCATTTATTTGTAAAGATGTCTAAAAAGGGCTTAATTTATAATCTTTTTTCTGTGGCAAAAATAACAATTATATTAGGCAATGCGGTGTAGGGTATTCAATAGTTAGCGTAGCCAGACTGTAATGGTTTCGCTTTTATACTTTAAATTTTTTTTCTATTTAAAAGTTAGGCTGCACTTTGGCTAGCAATTAATTGATATAGCTTTGGTGACCGGCGTAAATACAACTTAAGGTGCTATGGTATGTGATCTTGGAGCGGTGGAGTAATAAAAACAATTTTCTTTCGGTATTCATTTTGTTCGCTACAATTATCATGATCTTGGCTTCACGGTGTTGAAATGGTCAAACCTTCCTCTCTTTTTTATACTTTACTTACCATCATCACCATTGGAAAGTTTGTTTGTTTGCAATTGTGCTTAGTCTGCATCACTTGTGGTACATGGTACATTAATTTCGGAGGCAAGTGTACAACAAACAGGTGGACTTGAGATAAATCCAACCTTTATTATACCGATTGTTTCAGAATTATCTCCGGAATAAACGTATAGTTTGTCTGTCCATCTGTCCGCCTGTCCTTTTGACATCTGTCTGTTTTTTTTTTTTTGTTCAACCTACAGATCGTAATTTTTCAGATATTTTGAGGAAATTCGGCACACCGAGATGTTTTGTCTTAAGGGCGAAGGTCATTCAAAATAGTTTGTATCACACTATTCTCATATAACGCCTTATTTCAAAAAGTCTTTATAGAAAAATCTATAAGGCATTATGAATAAATGAACTAAGCAAAGTGAGGTTAGGTATTTTGTAGTTGATCACGGCTGACCATAACGCTTTGACTGTTTTTCACACAAATTTTCCCATTGAATGGAAAAGTCCATTTGATAGCGAAGTGTGTCAGGTGGTTTGGGGTATACACTTCTTTAACATTGTCTTCTCTGCGATAAGCCTTTTCACGCTCATTATTCACCACAACGAAAGTCTTCGCGCGATCTGAAAAAGGAGAAATGAAATCGCTACACACCCATTGGTTCCCAAGAATAACTATAATGAAATCTTGGTTGTGAACAAAATCTCTTAAAAGAAAGAAAAGCCTTTTAAAAGAAAGTAAAGCAATAAAAAAGTTATATTCAACTGTGGCCGAATCTTCTACACTCATCACCTATTTTTATCTTATTATCTACTTGTGTTGGGTTGCCCTAACTTCTCATTGTCGTAGTGTGTAAGCAATAGTCAAAAAATTAACTTTTCTTTTTTAAGTTCATAACGTGAGATGTTGTCAATTTGCATTGTATTGTGGACGGGCCCTTTGATCGATTTGTCTCATTATCAGTATCAGGAACTTCCAATGGTTCTGCAGTATTTAAAGCTTTTTTTTGCGACCAAGAGAATGTTTAGAGACAGACAGAAGGATGAACGAACATGCCTAGATGGATTTAAAATTTGATTACGATCGCTAATACATCTGCACATACATTATAAACAACCTGAAGTCTCTCTCAGGATGTTGCAAATGTTTTGACAAAATGAACATAGCACCATCTGTTGGTGACGAATATAAAAATTGAAATGGAAATCGTTGAAGGTGATTTAGTTGTCGCCAACGAAATGTGTCAATATAGCTGGTCAACCACAGTTGAAAGACACAACATAAACGCTTAAATAGATGAACTTTATGCGAGAAAAGGAAACGCAACAATTCTAAACACAACACAGTCGTTATGTATGCGTGCGTGCGAGTGTATTAAACGAATTGAAATGCTTAAATTATATGATTATGACACATCATACTGTCTGCATACACACACAATCACACATATGCGCGCACAAATATTCATGAAAGTGAAATGACTTAACATAAGCATATCATGTTTAGTTAGTCCTCAAATGCCATATATATAGAGAGAATGTACATGTACATATATATGTTTTGGCACTAAATAATTGTGTTCAATGATAGAATGATAATGCAATCACAATCCTTTACATTTCATGTATTCCTGTTCATGACAGGAATGTTTTCTAACGCCGTAATATCAAATGTACTGTGTGTGCGGCAACGCACCAAGCTATGTCATGAGCTATTTTGACTTGACATTTCTATCCTTCATCCTCTTGAAAATGAATGCCTCATTTGCCAAATCGATTAACTTGATAAAAACCAAAAGTAGAGAAAAGTGTTGAAGTTGTCTGCTTGCAGGCATGCAAGAGCGATAGAAAGCGATTTTCATATGAAATTCAAATTTTAAGATTTTTTTTGTTTTAATACCAACCACTCAGCGGACGTCTGGTATGAGGAGGGAGGAAAGAGACAAGGGGTGGTGGGGAGAAAGGCCGAAACCTAGTAGGCCGAATCCGTAAGTACAAGGGTTTTAACCGACGCTTGCTTTCCTTGAAAGCTTTTCAACTACACTTTTATTACGATTTCTGATTAGAGTACGAATTGTCTTCTAAAACAAGCCATCTATTATTCAATGGGTACAAAATTCTGACAAGTTTAGACAATTCTTTTGTAGCTGTTGGTCTTTAAAGAAATTTGTTTCTAGTTAGCAGTCAATCAAGTGCCTTCACATTAATATTCGATAAGAATTCAGAAAATTAAGTTAATCGATTTCACAAGTGAAGCATACGTACATATATTTTAGTCTAATGGTGTGTATGTATTTCTGTCCAAGTGTGTGCACGCATGTGTGTGAATATATGTCGTTAGATAATAAAATTGAAATCATTTCTGGATTTATAGAAAACAACTTTTAATTAAAAGCGTCATGGACATTCTATGCGCATATATATATAAATATATATATATATATATGTGTGTGTGCGTGTGTTTATGTGGGCGCATTAAATCTAAGCACACAAGCCAAACCGTAAAACCGAGATTCGCCATAAAGACCGTTGTTTATAATGAGGTTTGCTCTAGTTCGCATACATGACATAATACATACACACATACGACATACATAAGTGGTATTAACAGTTGCTTAAAAATTAAATTTCCTGATAAATATTTGCACGTAAACAATAAACGTAATTTATTAAAAGATTTATTTTATAATTGTTAAATAAAAATAAGACAATATTCGCAGAGAGACAGACGCAAAGACATATCATCAGGACAACATGTTTTTGTATTCAAATAATTGCGATAATAAACAATAACGAAAGCACGTATCTGTTTGTTATTTAAATCATATCGTTTTAACAGAAAATTATTGTTGTTTTTAAGATCACAAGCGTTATGTTAAAAAAATCGTAGTAATTGAAATGCGTTTTCGCACTCAAAACATGTCTCCATTTCACAAGTATTCCACAGGCACCGTATTTATTGCGTTACTATAGCATACAAATTAAACGAAATTAAATCGATATATAATAGATATTGAATTGAAATTCACACAACGAACGCCTTGATGACGAACCGTAGATTTCGTTCGAAGAAGAAAAACATTGCTGCCAGAAAGATCCGTAAAAGTAACGGAAAAGATTTGCGTAGAAATATGCGATTTCAGAACAAAGATTCCAAGATTGAATTTTTGAATGGATGTGCACTTTCACGATTTTCAGCCAATTTGTAAAAGAAAAGAAAAATCTTTTTTTTAACTTGTTAAGAGCATGACAAACAATACCCATCATCCGTGCTAGGACATCTAACCATCGATCAGATTGCTTTAGTTAACATTGAAAAAAAACATTTATGATCGGCAAACAGATTCGAAGCCTATACTTGAACATGTAGTGCAAATTACAACATTCTCTCCTTGAAAAAAAATCTCCCGCCAATTCCTCTTTGCATTGGACAAATATTGTAGAGTGGCACGGCTCACTATTGAATGCCGTATAGCATTACGCTTAATGCAGTTTTTCATGCTACGGTTTTTTAAAATAAGATTGATGGAAAAAGGTCAAAGAAATGGACCGATCCCAACCATATGCAATGGCGTGCGTCCTTGGGCCAAAATAAGTCGGTGTACGAAATTTCAGCAAAATATATCGAAAATTGCGCCATGTAGGTGGAACACAAGAATACGTAGACAGACATGAGATGGACAGGCGGAGAGACAAGCTTAGATCTATTCAGAAAACGATTCCGAATTTATCGGTGTAATAAAAGGATAGAAGGAAAAACGAAGCATGCACAAAGAAAACTAAAAGAAGGAAAATTCAGCGGAAAACTGGTTTCACTAAAACCTATAAAAGAACTGCGGTGGGCCTCGGCCGGCTGTAAAATACCCTGCACCAGCCTACAACCTACAACCAAAAACTCAATGTATCCTCTACCATAAGTATTAGGTTTACGGAATCAAAAAGGAAGGACTTGATAGAAAACGCGATGAAGATAATACTCATTGTTATCTCATTGAATGGACGTAGGCCAAGAAACTTGGGAACGGCCTTTGAGAAAGACATCTAATGCGAAGGCAATGATCATAGTTTGAAGATAAACGAGTGCGGAATAATCCGCTTTCACAAAATATGAATCCTTTAGCACATCAGATGGATGAGAATTTTTGATCCAGATCGAGTAGAATTAATTGGTTATTTTTATATTTTAATTTCGTTTCAATTTTAAAGCTCAATAGCATTTTACTTTCAGCTGAATAAACTTTTTTGTTGACTTTTGAATAATAATAAATAAATAAAAAGTAAGAAAGGGGCATGTGAATGCCATGTATAAATAAATATACATTTGTGACAGACTAATCTCCTCCCAAAAATATGCGTATTTATTAGGCATTATTTGAAATAGTGTTTATAATTTATTATGACTTGCTTGCTGTGCAGACAGCGTATTGTTTTTTTTTTTTTTATTATTATTTATGTATTAATTTAGTTTACTTGACTGCTGTTGTTCTTCTCTTTTAAGCCAGGGGTCTCTAGAATACACAGTACACAGACCCCTTAAATCGAAATGTATGTCTTAGAGCATTTCCGAAGCGACAACAAATGAGAAACGCATTAATACTTCTCATCTCAGCTTCACATCATCAGTTTCTGAACCTAGTTAACAGATACGTTTTAGGCTAACTTTCGAAGAAACATTTTCCATAAATGCTAAACATTTTAGTTGGGCAAATGTAAAACTAAGAAAAGTAAGTTTGCAGGATCGGAAGTCATAACTGCATGCTGTAAAGGAAAGTCCTACTAGCATGCACAAAGACTTTTCTCAAACAATTTGCATTAGGTGTGGAAAACCCCTATTTACGAGTGCCTCTTTTATTGCATGCGAATATTGTATATTCAGTTTTCTTCAGAAATTATTATTCATGGAAAGAAAATGCAACAATCTGCGTACAACTGTAGTATCTGAGTACAATGTGCAACAAAAATGCTGCAATCAAAGCATTCCTGACCACCATCGTGTCTGCGCGTGTAGAGGACATACTCCATAATTTCATTAACCAATCAAATGTCGCAATATTCGACTTTCATTTTGGCATAGCCACTCTGGCCAATGACTCTAAGCCATACCTTTTTTTACTGAACCGTTCGAGTCGCTTTTTTTAACAATCAAATACCCTTTCTTTTATTTTCATCTTAGGTCTTTCTATTCGTTAAAACAGACCGGTTGCTTATAAGAGACACAGTCATGCCTCACATTAAACCCATCGGAATTATCTAAACGCCCACCGTCCAGCCCCCTGTCAACAAACAACGTTTTGTTTTTTTTATAATTTTGGAAAAAAATTTTAATACTTTTAGTTTAAAGCACTCGTAATCCTAATTGTAATCTAGAAGTCAATCAAAGTCTAAGTGGCGCATAAAATTGCATCAGTGATATAAAATTTGGACTTGAAATGCATTCATGCATTCATGAAATGCAGACATGCATATATATATATATATATATATGTCGATATATTGCAACCTTACGTCGTAGAAAAGGTAAAAGCAAATGAAATGAAAAATTCTTGCGAAAGTTAAAATAATATTTAAAGTGTTCCGTAAAATATTAAAAGCAGCCAAAGTTTGGAAACCTCTGATTTAAAGAACAATTGTTGTTTATGTGCAATAAAAGAAAAGCCGGTCCGTATTAGTTTTCTTTCTTTTGTTTCCATTTCTAGTTCTTTTGTGCCAATCACTCGCTCTCTCTCTCTCTCTTCCGTTGTGTCACTCTATTAAAACACTGCTCTTAAATGTTGCAAATCGAAAGCTGTAGTCTACATGTAGGCAACATGTTGGTAAAAGTTTTTTGTTGTTTTGTTTTAAGTTAACTATGATGGGGAAGGAAAAAACAATTTGTTTGAATTAAATTTATATCAATTTTTATTTACTTAAGAAAAATCGATTCTACAATTTAATTAAATTATATCATATGCACTGTGCAAACAATTAAAAGTTTTAGAAAAAAAAAAAAAGAAAAACTCTACACAGTCAGCATGGAATTGAGTTGAAATATTTCATAATAATAATACGAAAAAATCTATATGTAATAAAAGCAATTCTTCATTCAGCCAATTTTCTCCGCGATTCGGTATCGAAGTTGGTTGTTATCCTAATTACCTTAAATTATGACTTTTATAGATCTGTACACACAGACTAAACTCGTATCGTATTCTCTCAATTTCTTCTCATAGACTAAACTATCGTATCCTCTCGATCGTTCGTCTTTTCCATTGGTTTTTTCAAAATTGTAAAACATATCGAAACATATATATGGAAATTGTCTAAACGCATTTCGCAGTTTTAAGTTTAAATGACCAGAGACAACGAAGTAAAAAGATGGTTCAACTTTTTGTTCAAAATTCAAACTAAAAGATTATTACGGACTTTTTGTGTTTCCGTCTGACTGCTCGCTCTCTAGCTCTTATTGTTTGTATAGCAAAGGTTCGGTTGATATTTCCGTGATGTGAGGTCACATTTGCTCACACTGTGTTTTTGAGTGAACATGCGCTATGGTATACATATAAGTGTTTATGACCCCATAAATATATATTCTTGGTCAGCATCAAATTTTGAGTCGCCTTAACCAAGTCCGTATGTCCGTCTGTCTAATGTATGTTGTAAACCATCTCTCGGCCGCAAGAATGAAGCTGTCGACTTCAAATATGGGCGAAATGGTCAAAGGGAACGTTTACCAAGTAAACTGATCACACTTTGGTTTTTTGAAAGGGATAAAAAATTGCTTTTTTGCTCATTGCTCGTAAACTACAGTAGACAAATCTACACAAATTTGAATGTGCCCGACGCTGTAGTACCTGTACAAACAAAAAAACTTGACCGAATATTATAGTGTATCGAAATTTATTTATTTTTTTTCAATACTCTTATAACGCGCAGAAGCATATGTGTTCATTCAACTGTCCATTTGCTTATCTGCCCAATCGTGTAGCATCTGTGGGAGACGTTCGTCCGTTCGGAAAAATGAAGATATCTGCCCACAAATTTGCAGAAGAATTTTAAAATGACCCGAACTTTGCAAAGGACACGCACATGCGTCTACACAACAAAAATTGTGAACACTTTTGTCTTCACTGTTTTCTTCTTGTTCATAAAACACCTCACGTACACTATAGAAATTTCCACTTTTATTCTGAGAATAGAAGAAAACAGTCGAGTCCACCCAATGTTACAGAATATGAAAATTTAGTCCTTTTGCTTTTTTTAGTATTGTTTAGCATAACGGTGATGGGAACATTAAATTCGTTCATATTTCAAGAAAAAAAAAAAACAAATAAAATAAGTCCGTGTCTAAAGAAACTGTACTTTGCCGCCTCCGTAAGATATACAAATCATACGATGTGCCCGTCTCTGGTTATATGCATTTTATGAATTTGTTAACAATGTTGCTAAGCATGCCTAGTAGCTTACGTAGAATCAAGACCAGCTGATTGCAAAATTATGAATGAATTTTTAGTAAATGTTGTTGTTGTTGTTGCTGTTGTTGTTATTGTTATTATAATATTATTGTACTCGATGGCTGCTTGGGCTCTTGCCGTATATGCTGGCACTAGTGAATGCCGCAGTAAACACAAAAGGTCGAATGCAAAGAATGAACAATGGAAGCATCAAGTTCCTTTAGCTTCATTTGCGTGTACGATTGGTAGCAGAAAATTGACGACGAGTCTTCATATTCAACACTTAAATCTATTAGGATTTCGCGTAGCACATATTTGAAATCAGTTGCTCATGATGTTGCTAACGAAACGGACGCGTTTTAAATTAATCGTTAACAGAGTTGTACAAAAATAAATGCACATTTAACAGACGATTAAATTTATATAAATATTAAATATTAACAGTAACATATGTCATAATTAAAAAGAAAATTTCCGTTAAACTGAAAGAAATTGAAGAAAAAAAAAAAAAATCGAATAACCAAAATAAAATAAAAAAGTATTAGAAATTTTTTTCAACCTTCAGAGTGCTTACGAAGTCTTAACTTTTAGATTATAAAATGAAATGAATAAAAAAAATTTTTTTTTAATTACAATATTATAAAAATCAAAAAAAAAAAAAAATTGTTTTTAAATAATAATTTTATTAAAATCAAAAAGAAATTTTTCTTAAATCATAATTTTATTAAAGTAAAAAAAAAAAAAAAAATCGAAAAACAGTTACTAAATTTGTTGTGAAGCAGTCAATGAAAATTTTTTCTTTTAAATATCGGAAGCTTTTAGATCGAAACCATTCTTATGTCGCGCAAGGAAGAAAAGTTAATAAGAATAAAAAAAGTGTTGCATTAAAGCAAAGAAGAAGAGGTAAACTAAGTAAAATTACAGCATTGTTTAATGTGTTGTTGTAGCATTACACATAAATATGTATTTAACAAAAAAAAAAAAAAAAAAAAATTTTGTAAAGCGAAAACGTTTGTTAAATAAAAAATGGAAAAAGAGTAGAATTTAATAGAAACTAAACAACGAGTTATCTTCGCCTTCAGACGTATCTTGAATACTGAGCATCTAGTTTTGCAAACTGTTGGAAGAGGTCAAGAAGATTTTGGGCCCGTAAGTGGCCTTCTGACTAATGTCTAGATAAAATTAATTAATTAATTAATGATTAATTACTAATTATCATATTTTAACTTTAACATTTTTCTACATTGATAAGCAGTTATTCATATTCATTGATAAGTTATTCACAGATACATATAAAAGATTTCTTGTTTGCTTCCTACCCGCGGATCTCATCCGTTTCAGCCTTTCTTTGCCAGTTGGAAGGCTGTAATGAGAAAATTCTTATTGGATGTTCATTCGATGCTTAATTAAGTTGGGTTTCTTCTCGCAACCACTGCGCCCAAACACCACGCTGGTTGAAGAAAAAAAACAAAGACTTTATTGAAAACTCCACGGTACTTGAGAGTTAAACCCCCGACCTTTGGGCGGGCGCGCAGGAGGATAGATAAAAACTAAAATGGTTTTTTTACCAAAAATTTAATGTACATTTTTATATTGTAACGAAAGCAATAGGACAGAATCCTCTATGTACCATCTATAGCAAATGTTGGTCTAAAACCTTATGATAATGTTTTGTAGCACCGTCGGAAACTTCAGTGTAAAGATGATACGGATCGCGAAAGCGGTACATTCAAAACAAACGAAATATTTTGCAAATGATAGGTCTGGAAGGTCTGGTTCAAGACGAGTATAGCATTCTTTCTTCTTTAAGTATGGTTTTTATAAATTAAGGCGGATTAGGCATGTACTTCAATTATTCCGCCTCTGTCCCACTTTCGCTTCTCACGTTTAACATTTTCACTCTTCCTCACTCACTTATTCTAACTTTTTATATCTCGCTTTCCCTTCCTCTCTCTCTCCCTCTCTCTCTCTCTCTCTCTCTCTCTCTCTCTCTCTCTGTCTATCTCTTTCTCTCATTGGCCAAATGAGTTAATTTTGTACTGAGATTGTTATTAAAATCTCCATATCTACGTCCATCATTAATTTGTTGCTGTCGAAGAGTTGTTCATGCGAAACCTCTAAGAAAGTGTAACGTCATAACTTTATTAATTCTAATAAGAGGCGAATATGATTTCTGACGCTGCTAACGTTGCTGATGGTCAAATTTCATCCTTCTTATTGAATAAAGGAATAAAACAAACAAACAAAAAATTAAGTGAAAACAAAAGAAAACATGAATTTCAAGAAAAAGTTCAAAAAAAAAAAAACTTAAATATTTTTAAAATAGTATTAGTTACATATTCTGTATCCATAAAAATATGTCAGCAGAGTTAAAACAGAGAGAGAAAGAATTCTTGGTTCGTTAAACATAAACAATAAAATAAAGCTCCAGAGGAATTATAACTAAGAAAAACCATTAGAAGCACGCTCTTACTATTGCAACACAAAGCATTTTCCAAAACAATACATTTCTGGAGCGCAAAAACATAAATTTCCAAAATGTCTCCATATTAATGACGTACAAAGTTTCTTAATAATCGCAAGGCAGCGCCACTCATGGCTTTGCCCGACTGAACATCATATTCGCGAAAAGGAGAATTGTTTATTTAATGTCATCATATTGTTTTGTTATAATTAATAATATAAATAAATAGTTAGAGGTAAGCGATCTTTTACTTAATTCAAAGTTACTTGCGGCTGAACTTTTGAGTAAAATGGAAAGAATTTAATGAACAAACTCGTCAAACAGGGAGTAAAAGTAGCGATAATGGCAAACGTATAGCGTAGTAAAGGCGAGACTTACACAAAGCCTTGGATGGAATTGATTTTTACGCCCACAAAAAGTAATATTAAAATAAACATTAAAACAAAGATTAATTTCAAAAGTGGTAACGCATTCAGTAGAACACTTGCCTAGATTATTGAATCGGCTCCCAAAGTATTAATAACTAATTTCTTTGATCTATTGGAGATGCATTTTGGACTAAAGTCATTTCTTCAAGCTTCAATTGCGAAACATTTTAATAATCGAAACAATTTTTCAACTGCAAATTCAAGTGAAATTCACAATTTCTTCTTCTTCTTCTTTGATTTAATATTTTTATTCTTTCCATGTTTTCTAAATTAGGGTTTAGTTTAGTGTTTCATTATCGGTTTCTTACTTGTGTTCCATATCGCCACTCTTCCTCTTTACTAAGACTTGATGGAAGTCAGTTCATTCGATAATTTTGATTTATATATTTAGGGTGAAAGTGAGGATCGTATCGTATACACAAGTGGAAAAAATCGGAATGCAAATCTTCTGATATTCACTTCATATACTTTCGCAGGCCGATTTTTAGTTATTACAATCTCACCGCTCTAGTACGTATCATAGTGCTTGTGAAATGTCTTAATAAACGTGGGCGTGTCATTTGGTTGATCGGGACTGTTTTGACATTCGCCTTTCCGTCATTGTCATTAAAAAATATTTGTGTACCGAGTGTTAGGTCGTGTGCGTATTGTGTGCGTAGATATCGACATTAATACCTGCCAGGAAAGAGAAAGTTATGATTTTCTATCTATGAAGGCTGCAGAGGCAGACAGATTCCGTTCATTTTCAACTTCGATTGCAGGCATAAATTAATTGAATACATTTCTCATATTAAGTTTCTGTCAAAATTTTCGTGAAAGTGACTGTGCCAATAACGACAGGCAGACATATAGAGGGACAGGTGGACGGAGCAATCTGTCCCATTACAGGAGAAAACTATACTGACAAACAGATGGGTGCATAGACGAACGTACAAGCTAGTCTGTTTAGTGTTGAGGGACAACCGTACTGGCATATATAGTTGCAGGGATAAGCAAGCTGGTCAACGACACATAAACAGATAATATTGCAGACAGACAAACAAGCTGGTCTGTCTAATAACGATAGACAATGATAGTTTGATATTATGTATTTATCGACCTAGACGCACACACAGCTTACAGTAGACAGAAATATCTCTACAATATTTGCTACGATTATTTGAAGGATCAAAGTGCTTATAGACTTATAAAATGACTTGAGGGGACGTGCATCAAAAATTGTTATCTATTTATATTTACATTTTTATTGCGATCATATGAGTAACATTTGCTCGCTTTCAATCAATGCGTAGATTTCCGCAACTTTCGGCATAAGATGGATCTGCGTTGTCTCCTCTGAAACGACTTCATACTTCCTCCAAAATGTATATAAGAGAGTATGTCAAGATGAATTTTCGTTTTCAAATTGACTGTTGCACCTTCAATTGTTCACTAATTTCAATTGGATGGATGGACAAACCAAAGGAAATAGAAAACTACACTAAGTGGAGCATGTGATTATTGTTTTTTCCACGTCTTTGTTTTGTTTATTTTGATATTATAAGAGTTAGCAAAAAATTAGGATTAAATTTTTAAACTTTAAACTTTACAACAAAATCGTCATCAAAGTGTTAATTACTTTTCGAATTTACATTTTGTAAATAACAAGATTAAACAATTGTGTTATTATCGAAGCTGTTGCAGGCGATAACTTTTTAAAATACATGTTGACTTTGCTGCTGCTATACACAATAACAATAAATTTCAATGCGAATATTATGCTCTGCGGATAATTCATCACTGACAGACAGCAATATAACGCCCAGTTTTGTAAACTGCTTAACTACTGCATGTCGTATACAAATATATTATAGAACACAAGACGATGCATGTGCATGTGCATGTTACATTACAGTATGAATATTAATAAAAATGTACACGATTTTTTTTTTTTTTTGCTTCTTCTTTTTCTCGTTTTGCCTTTTGACGGAGCAAGTTAAGCGATATGATTTCTCGTTATCTGGTGGTAGTAAACGTTTAAACGTTCAAAAACCAGTTTAAGAGCATAAAGGGCATACCTTGGAAAGGATATATTTAGTTAAACGAGTAAACGTTCATTAACATAAATGTGTTGTGCATATATGGTAATGCAAAATTCATCAAAAACCCATTGAACATTGCACTGAACTAGCATTGAATGAAGACTCCCATAAAGGTCGTTATTAACAAAACAAAAATCATTATATTGTGCTTTAAAGTCTTGAAACGTAACTTTTTAAGCTTTCTTGCGATATGTGTTGTGTATGTGTAAGAGAGAGGCAAACGTTTCGATTCTTCGTCTTTGCCTTGCCTTGAATGCGCATTAGTTGTTAAGTGGGTATCCAAGAATATAAATACGTGCAGATGCGATGCTTTACGAGCTACATTAGAGATGTATTGTTGGAGGCGAAACCTCAAGTGATGTTATTTGCATTCATTGCCGATCATAAACCATACAGTAACTATTGAAGCTCAGGCTCGATGTACACTCTTATGTGCATCATAAATTTCCAATTTCCCATTTATTACAATCTTCCACTTTGCAGAAATTTCCAATATTTTTGCACTAACAACACAATTGCACTGTAAAATGTGATTAAATCGCCAAGAAGCCTTCTACAGCGTAAAAGTGTCTTCAGAAAACTTCCAACACAGAAAACGAGCTGCTACCTCTTTACTATGACGCAGTCCATAGATTGATGCTGGCCGCAAGTGCATTAACGAAAGACAGAGACGAGATGCATCAACGCCAATCGCCACTGTAAAGATAAACCTAAGCGATTTTCCCAAAGGATAGGTGGTTTAAAGGCCCGCATTATAGAAATGTGTGGCACTCAACGTTTTCCCATTGAACACAAAAAACAGTATTTTTGTATTGCGATTTGTGTTGATGTTACGACTGCGTACAGTAGACAGTTGAACAATGAAAAAAACACCACTTCGGGCAGGTATAGATATCACTTTACACATATTATTGGGGCCACCTATAGACAAATTCGGGTTTCATATTCCCATTTACGTTACTTGTACTGGTTTTTATATTGAGCGTAAACGTATTTAAATCTTATTCAATGTAATTATGGTTAATAATGTTTTTCGGATTTTTTTTTTGGAGAATGAAATGAACAGTCACTTCGGCGAGGATACACACAATCTGGGCTAAGCGAAATGTGTCGGAAATGGAACTTTAGTTCTTACTTTAATTATCTGCCACTGTCCGATATCAGGCTAAAGCTTAATGTTTTCCTAATCTTGATTGCTTATGACTACATATCTATATACGAATTCAGTTTATTTATAATTTCAAGGGTCTCGAGTAGGAATTCAATGGTCGTGGGTTCAAATCTCAAGTGCGGTAGAGTTTTTATAATAATAATAATAACAATAATAATAATTATAACATTAATAGCAATAAAAGCCGAAAGCCTTAGATGCTAGTGCTTTAAGACATTACTCTTAGAATTTATTCTCTGGCTAAATTTATAATAATAATAATAATAATAATAATAATAATATTTATAATTTCAAACATTTTAAAATATTACACGCACATGTGAACCCCATCCTATCAGAATAATTTCATTTGCGGACGCAGTCATTCCATAGATAATCTAAGTAACACACAAATACATATACACAAATAGAAGATAGTTCTGCGTTACTTGAGTCGACGTTGTGCGGAAAAAAATTACAAAATTAATAAATTTGTTTA
Source organism: Glossina morsitans morsitans (assembly GCA_001077435.1). Classification (NCBI taxonomy): domain Eukaryota; kingdom Metazoa; phylum Arthropoda; class Insecta; order Diptera; family Glossinidae; genus Glossina; species Glossina morsitans. The sequence continues at coordinate 22,721 of CCAG010013875.1, read as the reverse complement.
CGGTGGACACAATAAGAAAATACGATTTGATTTACTGCGAGGCTCGTGGCTGTGTTCCTTTATTTGCGATCTTCTGTGCAATTCCCACTATGCACATAAATAAGCAAATGATGATGATGCTCCGTGCACATAATAGTTGTCATAAAGATCAAACGAAATAATTTGAGCCGTAAAAGATTCAAAACTTATTTTCGCAATTAAAAGTGTTTGTGCTGGCGCTATCGTGCAAAGAAATTTGATTTTTGAAAACAGTTTTTTTCTGTGAAGAGCGAAAATGTTTACAAATATTACTCTAATGCATGAACAAAGGAACTACAATCTAGAAAAAGATAATATTTCGCTTACAATGACTTTTTAATGCATTCCTTATTTATTATTAAGATTTTAATAACATTCGTCGTAATTTTGTTTCAAATGAAGTGAAATTTAAAAAAAGAAACATTTGTTTATGTAAAAAAGATTTCTTTCCATAATTTTTCGGGACTTCATAGAAACTTGAAATATATTAAAAACAAGAACAGCATTGCAGTCTAGTAGGCATGGCTCTTAATTACCCTAAACCAAATCACTTAGTATAATTTTCCAAATTTTCCAAAGGAAACATTCTTTGGAACCCGGCGAAGGCTAACATTTCACGAGAAACCTTACATGAGGAAGAGAGAGATAAATTTACCTCAATCTATGTTATATGTCATATACTTACTTTGATCGCTATTCCTCATAAAACAGTAAACGTAACAACAGCTGCTGCTATACGACGACTGACTTTTTCGAAAATCTTTCGTATGAGAGAGTATTCAAAAAACACCCCTAGTCCACCTAAATTTGCCAAATACTGTTTTTTACAGACATTTGTCGAGCAATAGAAATGGCAGTTTTTTTTACATACGATGTGATCGGATCCATTTTCAGTAGAATTCATCCCTAGGCCAAAAAGAGACAAAATTCGCAAAATTTCATTAATCTCGAAACTATGGGCCGAACACAAGAATATATCGGCAAGACAGATGGTCTTATGTTCTTTTAGACCATCATTCTGAATTCATTAAATTAATAAAATACACCTTTCTGTTCTGCTGTATGTTGCATAGATCCACATAAATTTAATACGCTCTTACCAGAAGTTGTACGAGATATACGGGGATACGACATACTTTTGCATGTGGACAGAAAATATTTTTTCTTTCCCTATCTTTGTATATATCTTCAACATCACTTTTGCCTCTTGATTATATCTTAGTTACTATGTGAAGATCGTGGATTGATTTTTTTCTTGAGCTACTCGGCCAGTTCTATTCTAAGCTATTCACAGTTCTTCTAGGCCATGCGAATCCTATACTATCTTTGCGCATATATTTGAAAAGTCAGCGACTGGAACGTGTAGAATCTTTCGGTTTTCATTGTTTGTGCAACAATTTGCTTATTGAAGAAGGAAAATGTGTGCTTACATTCTGAGAAGTGAACCCCTAAAAAGGTAAACGAAAAGCGTAGAACTGAATTAACTTAAGCTTTGGACTCTCCGCATATTTCCTTGTGCTAATAAGTGAGGGTATAAAGCATATTGTACAGATCTCACTTTTGTTATACCCATCGCTTCATAGTTATTTTGCTAATCGTTTTCAGTTTACTTGGCCCATCAGTCTATTTGAAGTCTTTCTGAATTCAACGTACAAGTCGCAAACTTAACAGACATCTTGACAATATTTGGTGGAAGGGCGAATCTTATTGAAAATGGATTAGATCGGGCCAGCTTGTCTCGAAACATTGTTTTTTGAAATAATTTCAATTTTCAAAATTTCTCAATAAAAACCCCGAACTTTTAGTATTTCGGCATATTAATTTCACGGGAAAAATTTGGACGGGATTAGCCAATTTGTTGAACCTGCTGCCATGTAACCAGGGATACGTAAGATAAGCTTCTAATTTCTAATATTCGATGACGCAATTAGGTTCATGAAAGTAAGTTGACATAAAAATTAACTGTAGAAAATCTAGCTCGTACCTCTACCTTCTAAGACCCCAACACAACCGAAAGCTTTCATGAAAAGTAAGCCTTGGGACAAAAAAATCTAGTTTTTAGTTAAACTTTATGACCAAAATGGGTTTATCGCAGTAGTTTCCTATAGTAATTACATGCTGCAAATTTGGACCAAGCAAGTCCGCTATTTAAACCCCACCCCGTACAATAATTCTTATAAATGGTCTGACTGTATATGGCAAGCTTTCAGTACTCTATGACGACAGTAGTTGAAGAATAATTACATTCCTGGCAAGGAAATTAATTTTATCAAAATTGAGATAAAATCAAAAGCATGCCCTTCAGAGGACATGCTATGATTTTTTGTACTTTATCACGAAAACGAAAGAGGGAATGTATTAGACAATGTGCTGTAGGATATGAATAGCCGCTTAGCCCGACTTTGATGTTTTTATCAAAAATCAAAAACTATATAAAAAAGACGATTGTGGGCGTGGCAACATTGCAAATGATAAAAAACGTAATTTTCTAAAAACAGTAGAAGTGTAGAAGTATTCGGCAAATGGGAATTTTACGCGGCAGCACGATTCCAAGCATTTCTATCCTTTTCAATCGACTTATTCATCTCTCGAAAGGAAAATAAGTACGAAATTTTTGTTAAGTCAAACTAAATAATACCTATTAACAGAGCATTGCCTTTTTTCGGGTTTTCATTCAAATGCTCATCAATCACAATCAATAGTCAATATTTTTAAAGCCTCCTCCACAGTTCTCTAGTTATATGCACGTAGATGAAGTCATATTTTTGCCTTTTCCTTTTTCCTTTTTTTTTTTTACTTTCAATGCTTCACTTGAATGTTTGCGGCTTTGCCGTTTTTTTAATACCTTTCAAAAATAATTGAATTTTGTTTGTTACTCAGGTATGTGCTTAATAATCTCTTCGAATATTATTCGGTTAGCTTTCGTTTAACCCAAAAAAAAAAAAAAAAAAAAAATTGTCAAAAATATGCTTTTTATACCCTGCACCACTTGTGGTAAAATGGTATACTGTTTGCCCAGACACTCAGTTTGTGGAACACTTAGAAGGAAAATACTTTTTATTATACCGATTAGTTCAGAATCACTTCCTGAGTCGATTTAAACCACCCCTCCATTCTGCAAGTCTTGTTGAATTATATTCAACCTCGGGAACTGGAGGAGCTTTCGCCCAAACGAAAAAAACGAAAAAGCTACTGCAAATGGTTCGGATCAGGCCACATTTTCGACCACTTTCCATAGAACGTCAAGCTGCCGGGTGGAGTAGGGTATTTAATGATGGGCCCTGCAGTAGAGCACTGGAATGTTTTTTCTCGTTTTTAAGGCTACTAGAATGCCATTACTCCTAAAGGGTTGAATTAAGGGAAACCTCCGTGTCTTCTTTCATTAACTACACATCACGTAAAAAATCTTCTTCACATTTTTATTTCTCTTTTTTTTTTATTTACTTTTATAAGCAATAATTTTTAATTAAATGACTCGAAACAGGTCATTGTCTTGGCTCATGCGATTAATCATACATTTTATTTTAAATAAACTGATGGAAATTATCTTTGGATACTTGACAGTTAATTTAAATATTTACATACATACATTATGCACATAGTCACATGTACATCGTATTAGAGGAATTATTTTTAATAAAACTTTAACGAAACTTCAATTTTTGCCGTCAGCAGCAATTTAACAAAACACTTGTTGCGCTCGATGTTCATTTCGCTAATCATGGGTGCCCTACCTTTACATTTTGTTGGGCCATGTATTGGAAAAAGAAGGGAGAAGAAAAAGGTAGAGAAAAAAGAAAAGGGAGTTCAAGTACTTCGTTAAAAAAAAAGCAAAAGAAGCTAAGATGAATGATTTCATGATTCTCTTTCTTCTATTGCTTATTTTCATTACTGCATATGTATTTGTATTTGTACTCAAATCGGAAGTATATGTTCGTTTATAAGGGCTGTGTTTATTTTTATTTTTGATTAACCATAAATCAAAGGCCGTTCCATATTATCAGGAGCGAAAAAAGTAAAGCGTAACGTCGTGTCTAGCCGATTTGGAAAACGATCTCGACTAACAACTCAATTGTTGTGGGTTGAAATCTCAAGTGCGGTAGACGTTTTAATAAAGCCGATAGTCGTAGATGCTAGTGCCTTAAGATTTTGCGTTTAGAGTTTAGTTTTATATATGAAATATAAAAAATAATACCAGGCATGTAAATGTAAAACCGGAAATTGCTCATAAATGACTCTGACTGCGATCTGGCCTCTTGGAGGACATATATAAATTTTGTTTTTTCCATAGTTCAGACATCTGCCAACTATGAGCAGTACTAATGCTGACGCATATCGCAGTGCGGAAGTATTTTTTTTTTTACAATGAAACTGTCGAGTACTAAAGAAAGTAACTGGAGATGAGAAGTGGATATATTTGAAAAATTGTAAGTTCAGGCGCATCATCAATCTCGATCGCGGGACTGCATCGCTTTGGCAGTAAGACGAAAGAGTGCGGCTCATTGTTAGCTGTTGGAGGTGGGCAAAACGACTAACTACTAACCACATCTGTTCGACTCGAACGTTGAAAAACGGGCAACACAAGACCATTTTTTCACATGACGTTTGCCCATTCGCCGATACAGCAAAACTAGGTCACGATACGTTGGAAGCACTCAACTGAGAAGAGCTGGACCAGGTAGCTTATTCACCAAGCCCGAGTCCTTCCGTTTACCACTCGTTTTCATCGATGGAATGCCCACTTGCTGAGTAGCGCCTTCCGTCTTACATACACGGAATACACGAAAATGGCTCGCTTCAAAAGATCAACAAATTTTTGGCGTGCCTTCGCTACGATTCGTACTTTGAATAAAATATTTGTTATTGTATATTGTCCACACAAAAATTCCGGTTTGATATTTACCTACCAGATAATATGACATAATAATTTATGTATATATATATATTTACAATAAAAAAACAATGATAAATACAAGTATGTATTTTATGTATCTAAAAGTGCGCTTCAGTTACATTGTAGAGCTACACATATATGCATGTAGTCAACTGAGATATTACTTTCATGACTTTCAGGCTTTAGACTCATTTAACTAAAAGTAACCAACAACAATTTATACACTTCCAAATGCTTAACAAAAGTTCACAGAAAGTAATAAATAAAATAAAAACTAATACCTAGGAAAAATTCCACACATTTCAACCCAAAAAAAGGAAATGTCTTAAGTGTGACCCATCGGCTTTAGTTGCCAGTGCGTCTTTTCATTTTCCGGCAATTTAAAACTAAATAACCAAATAAATAATTAAATGTCCAAAGTAAAGTGAAGCGATAACCAAGGACGTAATATGTTAAAATCAACCACTTATTCATATAATGAATTTTCAAAATAAGGCTTCATATTGGAGGTGGTCGAAAAAGTGATCCGATTGCAATCGTTTTCAATAGCCAATAGGTCCCTAGGGCAAAACATGTCAGTGTATCAAATTTCTTCATAATATCCCAAAAATTGGGGCCTTTAGATTGAGCAAAAGAAAACAAGACGGATGGACGGACGAATAGACGGACAGAAAGTGATTATGTATCGATCGGTATAATAAAACGTGGACCTATCCCCATTCCTTCAACGTGGTGTTTACACGCACACAAAACACTGTAGGGCATAAACACATGTACAAGGTTTAAGATAATAGAAACAACCAAGAATCAGAAAACTAAAACTGGAAATAACATTTTCTGCAAGGCTAGCCTTCGAGTCATCGCAAGCAATTGAAAAATGAAAAAATCTTGGGGCCCCCATCCCACGATTAGGACAGGACAGTCTCGCATTAGACAATCGAACAGACAGATTAAATATGTTTATATGCATATGTATTCATAAGCGCAATTCATGAAATACGTGTTTTGAATATCAATGCAGTGGAAACTCTATGGAAATTAGTTACAATAAAATTTAATAAAAAATTGAACTCAATTTGTTAGATATAAGTATACAAAAACATAATGTCAAGCAGTAAGCCAGTTGATGCAATAAATTTGGGGTGACGTTTTACAACTTTATGAACACATTTCAGTTAGCTTGCTTCGCTCATAGTCAGTGTAGTCATGAAAATAGTGAGGAAATACTTTTTCCCAAAACTACGTAAAACTCTTATTTAATTTAATTTTCGAAAACAGATCGAAAAGAAGGAAAGATAGATAAAAAAATACGGTGCCCCAATGTTCTCTTTTTAAATGAAGACGTGGTCCGCACTTGGAGTTCATAGAAAACTTTATTACAGTTTTCTTTGTTACGTCAACAAACATTGATAATATTATACTACGCAAATTCACGTACAGCAAAGAAGAACGTCCGAAAATGCCAAAAACGGTCAACTACGTTCACCGGAGGCGCTACAAGTACAGATGCAAGTGAAGTAAGGAACATTGCTGTTACCTTATGGTGAACGTGGTTCCGCCTTTGCCTTTTTTCACATTAGAAATCCCATAATAATTGCAACAAATCAGATGTGGTGTAGTACTCTTATGGGCTTCGAATTATTGAAGTGTGCTCTCGCCTCTTCAGCTGTGGAAATCAATGTCTTGTTATGAAAAAAAGCGCTTTTCGTTGCGAACTTCAATCGCTTTTTCTTGTTTCTTTTCCTCAAATGTTATTTAAATCATGGAATATTTGCAAATAATTTTTCTTTCGACTCTTTTTTCCTTTTTGGAAAGTGGATAAATAAAAGTCCGTCACTTGTGCCAACCAACAAGTTCATTTCTTACCATCCATACTGGCCTTTGAGGATATTAAGCTTGCTGTTGAGACGTGAGGAGAAAGATTAAAACTCTGCAGAGAAAAATAAATCAAAATTCAAGATAAACTGTTTTATATGACTTTAAAGAGTATGTGAGTCGAAATGAAATAAGGTTTTCCTCCGTTACTTTGTTTTAGTCGATTACTTTCGCACAAAGCTCATCGTCATATTCAAAACTTGCTCATGTGTAAAGTATTTTTCATATGTTCGTTCATTAATTTGCCTTCAATTGCATATTTTTGTTTGTTTTTTTTTGCATTTGGCCAACCATTCAGGGAATGTCTCCCAAAACGTGTAAGCACGATAGCGGCCAGGAAGGATTCACGAGAGAAGAGTAGTGTTTGCAAATGTTCGTTTTGAAAATTTAAACAACGCGAGTAGTTTGTCCCACACGAGTGCAGTGCGATTACAGAACGACAGACTCCCGCAGTGTGTTGTGCGGTATGCGGGCAACGTCAGGACGAGTGAACTAAAATGCCAAGAATATCGAGAAACCGATTAGTGGATAATCCATAATTTTGGTGTTTTCGCCGATGCTGCTGTCGTTGTTGTTGGCGCTGTTGTTGCTTTCGCCATTGTCGTCTTCATTGCGGGCGCTATTGCTGTTGCTGCTGCTGCTATTGTTTTTGTTACTGTCGTGGTTGTTGTCACTGGTTCTGATTCTGCTGTTGTTGTCCTCATTGATTTTCTTGTTGTCGTTGCTGTTGTTGTTCTTGTTGCTGTCGATGCTTTTGCTGCTATCGTTATTGTTGTTGTTAATACACATCTCATATTGCATAGGCCGTGTTTGCAAAGAACTAGCAAAGTGGGCCGAACCAGCCGGGCTTAATCAAATTTCGCAGCTTGTCTTACCTCGCGAAAGCGAAAAACAGGGGAAATTTTCTATTGACATTTTTAAGAAACAATAGTTGAAGAAATTTTATTTTCTTTAAATTTCGATTATTGTAAATGCACTGAGCAGCTCTTCAATGTTTAGGGCAAGTACTTAATATCTTCTGTTGAGTTATTCCTTAGTGACTATAAAACTTAAACCGTTTGCAGTTTCCTGCTTGCAGTCAACATGCTTCAGATTAAATTAAGTTACCAATATTCCGTGTATTAGTTACTTGTTCGTTGCTCAATTATGTTTTTGTTCTTTTTTCCGTCTTTAAAATACGATTAGTGTTTTTTACCTTTTTTTCCTCCATACATATGTCTTTTGTTTTGCATTTCTAAAGTATTTATTTCTAAAATGTATAAAAAGGTTACTAACGTAAACGTAACGCGTTTTTCACTTCTCGACGATATTCGTAGTAAGATTTTATGGAAAATTATTATTATTTTTCTTTTTGCTTTTTGCGGAGAGAGCATACATTATATGTAAGTGTTTACATGAGGAGCGCGTGTAAATTTAATTTTCTCTTAGCCTTCAAGAGAGGGAATCAACTTTCACTTAAAAGTGATTATTATGCTCAGCAAAACACTTTATTATCATTTTATATCGTTGTGTTGAAGCAACAATAATTGACGTTATAAGAAAAGCAGCAATCATCACTTGGTGTGACTGAAACGCTTACTTGAGAATGCGTTTAAGCATAACTAAGCATTTTGATGCCGACATAAAATTCACACAAACGCACAGTGTCAACAGCACTGTGCTGTTCGTCAGTGTTCACTCTGCTACCACTGCAGAATGACAAGCGCCACAAATGAACTGTAAAATATTCCATTTAATAAACCATTTCAGCTTCAATAACAATTTAACGAATTACTCGCTTATATATGAAGAGCTTGAGTTCGTTCTTGCGGGAATCGCATTCGATTCGGAATTCATTTGCTCTCGCTCACACGCACTTGGATTCATTTTCACCGCACACATGTCGATCATGTGTGCGTGTAAATGAATGCATTAAAGGATTTCGCTCAAGTCAAGTGTGCCTCTGTGTGTGTAAATTTATTTAATTTGTTAGTAAACAAATTGTCGAATAAACTGAGATTAGTGGCTGTTTTATAACATTATTCTTTTTCCTCGCCTTATGTTATGCCGTCTCTTTCACTTTATCTTCACAATTTATGCGATTGTTTTCTCTAACAAATCTCTAAAATTTCCACACACACACACACACACACGCACGGAGAGATTGCCTGTGTTTATACAACGCATAGTCTGCCAACTTTTTCGAAAACAAATTGAAAATACCGACGGAAGACAAATTACATTTCAACAAAGTGGTGTTAAACGACAAGTTATTGATAAAATTAAGTCAAAGTAAGAGGAAATGGAAAAATAATAGAAATAATTGAAATAACAGGAATAAGAGTGTAACTAACCGGATGACAAGAAAACAATTTCGGCAAAATAAAGCGAAATAAAAATGAATTTTTTCTCTATCAGAAATACACTTAGGTCGTTTTATCGCTTTATCGCATTCCGGTGAAGGCTGCATTTCCCCGTCACCGCTCTTAATTAACATTCTCTAGAAGCGAAATTCTTGAGAAGCGAAATCAGGCCAATAAGCTTTCATGCGCCAATTTTACACTTCATGGCAGTCGTGGGAGACCATTTCCTAATCTGTAATTATTATTATTATTATCAGCCATAGCGAGTGCATTGTCGCGAAAAGCAATCCATCCGTTTCATATGACAAATTGAATATCTTTGCCAACCAAGTGACTTTGTCTCAATACATCGTTTCACATCGAACGTTCGCAATCTTTGTTCGTTTCCTATCACTCTAATTAACGCCTTTGTAATTAGACTTTGGGAAGCGTTGAAGGATTTAGTTTAACTTGAACTTTTATACAAACAAACCATAAAAATTCCTTAACAACCAGTCAATACATGCATGTTAAGCGAAGACTAAGCAAAGACTGGCGTTTGCTAATCTTGATTTTTCGCTCTGGCTTTGCCGGGATGCCTGCAGTTCACATCACAATTCCCTACCCCTGGTCTTGACCAAGCAAAGACGGACATAGAGCTACGTGGGTCGCCTTTTATCTATTAACATAGTCATAGCATATAGAGCAACATATGGTTAAAAATTGCTTGATTGTTGACCCAAACCGTTTGCCACACCATTTTTGCATTCGGTTTGAGACACCCCCAAATCACAGTGTTTGAAAGTATCAACAGCTCTTTTTACATCATTGGTCACCTGCTCTAATCTTGCATAAGTCTTTTGAAGCATCGCCATAATATTTCTTAGGTATATTGGCACGAGTATCTTTTTGTGATTTTATCAATTTATGTGGGATCTGACAAAAATAAAAGCTTGGGCACAACAAATGATCAGATAATATTTGACATTTACTTTAGGAACTAATGGCTAAGGTTGTCGCGACGTCAAAGTATGTCACATGTCAATCCTGCACGCCACAACAACTCATGATTTTCATCTCGTTATACCAGAGTTACAGACTGGCAAGGGACGGAGCCCTGCTTTGCCCTTCAAGACTCTTGTCTTAATAGCCAACGTGGACCATCGGACCAATATTTTCACGAGTTAATTCCATTTTTTCGCTGACACACAATGTTCAACTTACGACACACACAAGACAAGTCGTCCTCAAATGGAAAAGTGTTCCGAACAATGTTACGAACAAAAATTTGAACTTTCCGGTCGAAGCTTTAAATTCGCTTTATCCGTCTGAGTAGTCGAGTAGGCAAGGACTGCAATTACCAACTCAGTTTTCGCGGCTTTAAATCCCAAATTTCGATAGACATTTCGTTGGTCGTGGCGATAGCCAATTTTCAGTCGCTAAAGGCATAGATAGCACTACTCGGTTGGACACCCCCCCGCTAGGGTGCGGTCGTCATCTCCCCATTTCTCTCTCTTTTCTCTTCTTTCTTATTTCTGACAAGCACCGCGTTACAAGAATAGGGCACATTTCTGAATGATTGGTTATACTGAAAAAAAAAAACAAAACAAAATGATCCCTATGTATGTCAACGTCTTTGACATATTCCATAAATCGCCCTTTGGGCCAACTAGGACATTAATATTTGCTTTTCCATTCCATTCTGAGGTTGATTTGAACTAAAAGGATAGAAAAAAAAACAAGGCAAAGATCTGAGGTAAATTTTAACTTAAGCTACGGTGATTAACGACGAACATCAGCAGAAAAAAGAAAGAAAGAAGAAAGAATATTTTCCATTTATATTTATGTTACTCCCAAGCCAATGAATTTTAAATATGATGATGCTACGCGTTGCTATGGTGTTGCATCAGTTGAAGTATAAAATGGAAGCAGAGAGCTGAAGGTGTCGACAGGTGCGCAAATCAAAACTAATCTTCGAGTTTTTATTTACTAAAATTGCTTTAGCTTTGTCCAATCTATTTATATTTATCCCAAATTGTTTTGTTTTCCAAAATCCGAACCGTTCTTCTCAACTACTCAATCATAATTTATATAAATTATTATGTGGTTGAGTAAATTTAAAAATAACAATTTGTTGATTAAAAGTTTTTCTTCTTTTGTTGTTGTCCAAGAACTAGTTATGTCCACAATAACTTCGTTGCTGTAGATTAAAACATTCTCACAGGTGCTAAGGGTTATCTAAGCTTTTTAAAAGTCAGCTACAGAATTGTCTAGACTCTCTGGTAGTTTAAGTATTTAATGGATTTTTCCGATTTCGGCATCTTTACCTGTGGCCAGCACAATGCAAAAGGATAACCTTGAAAAATATATTAGAAAAAAATATTGACAATTGAACATTAATCCCGATCGAACATTACGTCCCGTCATGGTCGAGAATATCAAGATAGAAACGTTTGCAAGAATCCGCTGTGGTCGTATTATTGCAACACAGCAATGGATCCTTAAGAAGTCTACTCTTCCAATTTGCAATTATGGACAAAATCTTACCATTAAAAATATGCTTTGTAAATGCCAAAACCTGGAACCGCTTTCGGAGCTTCTAGACCAATGGACGTCTTTTGATAAAAAGAAAAGCCGATAGTCATGGTTGTTAGTATTCATCTTGCAATTTACTTCTTTCGTCTAAATAAATTATAACAACAACAATTATACTTCATTTCGAATGCGATCCAACAAAACTCATCATCGGATAACTGAGCTAGGCAATCTTCTAGGGCGGCCGAGCTATAGAAACTTGACCTCTAAGTTATGTTGCCCTCTTCATCCGTTCATCTTTTTCTATGACCACAGTATCTCGAAGATGCAACTGTTTGTGTGCCGGACTTTTAGGTCCGATGAGCGACTCCCTAGCATTAACCTAAGACAAATTAACGTCTTCGTAAAATTAATTAAATCAATTTAACTCCTGGATATTTTGAAGCAAATTGCTATCACTCGCGTATAGAAAGATTTTGGAAAACTCTACAATCACAGAGAAAGGTATTCTGATATAAAATTGTGTCAGACATGCTTTTCTTGCAGAATAGTTGAAGACGTGAAAGAAAACGTTAAAGGAGTTTGCTTAAATCTAAATCCTGGTCACGCTTTCTGTTTAATAAGTAGGTGGCGATCCATTTCATACGTCTCCAAATAAATTCCCGAGTGCATCAGGATGCTGCAATTTAAAACGCAATTGAAACATTGATTCAAAATGCACTTCACATCGTCCAACTGCTCTGCGAAACATTGTTGTCCCACCGACTCCGCCGCTTGATGCGCGGTATCTGATGTTTGTGCGGATATACGGAATAATGTTTTATTATGTTGATCCATTCCATTCAGACTCATTTTAAGCATCTCTGTCCGTCCGACGTCCCCTCACGTATTTTCATGCTCATTCTACAAGTTGGATTTTTTTAGGATGTTTTGACGAAAGCCTACTGACAGTGAAAATAACCCTTTCTACCACAACCAAGCCTGTGTATGGCGCAGGTTCTTAATCTTTAATATTTCCCGGTGAGAATTGTTTCATAACAACAGCTTCATACAAAAGTCAAACATGGCAAGCTTGGACCATGCAGGTCTATTTATTCTCGGGAAAAGTCAACATTTATATGGCATCAAAGCCTTCTATTTAATATTTTTAACGAAAACAGATGAATACTAACAAGGTCTACGACAAGACGACGTCAGTCCTCCGTTCCTCTTTCAGATAGAAGGCACCAATTGCAAATTTGCCCTTACCCGCTTAGCTAGAAACCATTTTTCGGTTTTCATAGATGAGGGGTTGTATTAGCCGAAGTGGAGGAGTAGGTCATTTAATGGCCGGTCTTGTCCGGCTACAATATTTTCACTTGCTCTAGTTTACTCTGATTGCTGGTTAGCGGTAAGCGCCTACAGGCTCTTCTATAATGAAGATGCTTTCTACTATGAAGATATTTTCTATTTATTTTTATCAAGTTTTTCATTCAAACATTTTTACTCTGTTATTATTTTCACAGAATTAATGCTACGGTCTGTTCAAAAATTGTGTGTTTTCGTCGTAATTCATCGTTAAATTGTAAGCCCTTTATGTTCAACTATAATTTCTCTTCCACGCGCGCTGTCTAGTTATGTGAAAACAAACAAAAAAATTCCGCGAAAAATTGAAAAAAAGAAGTCTTCTGCGTTTTGTTTGTGGGATTTAATGGAGAATTTTTTGCTTTCCTTTTTTCCTATTTTTAGTGTTTTTTGCTCTGAATTTCGCGAACACGGCATGTACAATTTTTATATGTCTTTAATTTGCATTAATAAGAACGCTATTATTTTCGAGAGAAGTAAAGTCATTTTAATTCGAATTTTAATAACGCGGAAAATAAATTGCAGAGAAGTTATACTCAAATTAAATCGAATTTATAGCCATGCGGTTAATTCAAGTTCAAAAGAGAAAAAAGAATAAAAACAAATTTTTCATATATGACTGCCTTGCAAAGCAGAGATCCACTAGCACATGACACGATATACAAAAAATGTTTTATGTCGTATGTATCCCGGCATAGAGGGGTTTGTTTATGAAGGGCATTTTGGCAATTTATTGGGAATTTACTTGAATCGATTTGAATGAAAGAATTTTAATAAAAAACCGAGGAGAAGAGACTTTGTATAAAATTTAGATCAAACCTTCGGATATCTCTACAATAACTTTACAGTCTACTTTAAATTGAAGAATTGCAATTGAAAGGCAAATGGATCGAGGAAGCTTTCAGTATAACCGATGTTGAAGAAAGTACAAATTTTTATTGCAAAATCATTTTTAATGAAAATAAGCCTGCCAGAGTCTAAGGCACCGATAACACGAAATGTTTAATGGTCAACGCCAGCCATGTTGCTATGCCCACAGACCATAGTCTCGAAAGTTCGCTTAGAAAATCCCTTAGTTAATACGGCTAAAAAACCTTATCATTAGACAAGGCCGGTTATTGTAACGGCAAATACCATAGTTTATTGCCATGTGAAAGCATATTTCTCATAGAATATTTTACAACCGGAACTGCACAAAAATATGGGCTAATATATCGGAAAGTACTTCTTTCTTGTTAACATACAAAGCTTACCAGCCATGGGAACACTAATATAGACTGGGGTTCTGAAAATTGACCATTAAGATCCAAATTTTTACATCAAATTAATCTGATGGACTAATTTTCAATATCAAGACTTTTCTCCATATACACACTTACGTTTCATGCATGAAAGAGAATTGAAAAGATCGGCCCATCCGATCTACCCACTCTTTATACTATTACTCAACGACTTTCGTCGAGAAATTTTGAAAATTTTGTAATTTTTTTTCATACAACTTTTTCCAAAATAAAGTGTTATATAGGAAGCGGGTCGAAAAACGACGAATCGTATAACAAATTTCGTTATGATGTAGCTTCGTAGCTTCAACACAGATACTTGGACATAGGCATCAGAATAACGAATGGACAGACGGACGGACGGACGATTTAGAAGTGGGTGCAAAGAAAATTGCGTCGATCTCATCTCTATCTTACATACATTTACACACACTTAATATACCCGATATCGTGAGTGGTGTAGGGTACAAGACGATTGCGATTCTTGTGATTCTTTGTTGCCATAGCATGGCATATTTTCATCATCCAATAATGGATATAAAATTTCAAGTTACATTCAACTATATTTGAAAGGTATTGAAGGTTCGACATTAATTTTGTTTTTATCAATAAAATTTAATATCCTATAAAATTTTTTGTATGCATTGACAGCTGTCACTTGCTGTCGCATATCTACGAAGACTGAAAAACAATAAAAATGCTTACTAAACGTTTAAATTTGTTTTTTTTTTTTTTTTGTTTTTATAGATTTGTGTGAGAAAATGAAATAATTGCGGAATAAATTTTTTGAAAGAAACGAAAACGCAAGTGTTTTTATGATACGACAGACTGCCACGCAAATATTTCATCAAACGTGTTACAAAAAGTATGAAAGCACACAAATGAGATAAATAAATAAATAAAAGGATATAAACAAAATCTATCTGAAACAACTGTTTAACTCAATCTAAGGCAAATATCAGTTTAACAAGCACGCAGGCAGCCGTACGAATATATTGCGCTACGCACTGACATATCATATCAACGTTTGACGTTTCTGTTGCTATTCAGCACACAAGAGTATCGTTTCTTCTGGATTCCCCTTAATTGAGCCCACAATTAATTTTGAATCGATAATAAAAACCACTTTGTTTAACAAAATTTATTTCTTGCGACTTTTTCTAAATTGACGGCAATAAATCAAATTATTCACAAAATGGTCTTCTTCTTCTCTTCTTATATAGTAGGTTTTTTAAATATCCCCTAGAATATGTTTTCATACGCGCGCATCAAAGCCCGATGAGGAGATGAAGTAGAAAGAACGAAACGATTTTGAGGGAAACAAAAGAAAAAAATGCACGCAACTGCGGCAAACTATGGCTGAAATGAGATTAATGATGTATTCTGATGCGGTATAATAAGTTTGGGGACGTATACACTGGTAGATGTGAGCTATTTAACAAATAACCCTCGATGAAAATGACATCAAATGCCAAATGGCGGACACCCTTTAGGTTTCATTCGACTTCTATCCGTTCGAACGCACGCCGATGAGAAGTTGGCTTCCTGCGTTTTTTTACTTTAATTTCGATGCAAGATGTCCGTTGGAATTTATTTTTTTTCTTCGGCAACATTATCGGTAAGAAGTTGTAGCTCCTTGGAAGCAGTTATTTAAATCAATTCAATTACAAGCGGGGCCTACTTTTCCTCTTTTTTCTGTTCACCAATCAGCTAAGGAATGTTTTCTATTCGTGTAGTGAACAGAGAAGTGAACAGAGATGAAGGACATAGGAAGAAGCGGATGTGTATGCCTAATCCGTACATGTTACTTAGTTGCTCTGTAATGTAAACGAAGGCATGCTGTTCCGATCACGTAATCTTCAATGGAATATATTAAGATTGCTAAACTAGGGTTTATCCCTTGCCGGCACTAATAGATTTAAGTGGCTACTACAATCCTACAATCGGGAACGCGAAAATCTTTAGAAAAAGGAGAACAAATCAAGATAAAATTATAATGTTATGAATGGCGAGAGTCCGCCATTTAAACCGCGCCAGCTTATCCAAACGTGTAGTTTTTCATGCCCATCACCAAAGGATGAGAGCTATAATTACTTTGCAAAAACGTTTGCAGCGCCCGAAAAGAGGCTTCAGAGACGCTACAAAGTATTCTTCATCAGTATTCTTGATCAGCATCAAATTCTGAATCGATTTAGGCATTTCCGTCTGTCTGTCCGTGCCTCTATCCGTCTGCACCACATTAACTGAGAACACCTCTGTTTTTCAAAGGGATTAAAAAAATTTTTATTGCTCATAACTTATGAACTATCGCTGATAAATCTACAAAAATTTAAACGTATCTGTCGGCGATGCTAGAGTACCTGAAAAGAGGCGGAAGAAATTGACCAGGCCTACCCAATATTATCTTCACTTTTGCGACTACGGCAGTATGAACAATACACACCAGACAGACATACAAACGGACAGACATTATCAAGAATATATAAATATACTTTATAGAGTTCCTGAAGCCTCCTTTCGCGCGTTGCAAACATTCCATTAAAGGCATTCAATTGCCCTTAACATTAAATATAATGTTTTTTTTTATTGCGTAAACTATTAAAGCTTTCCAAGCTTTTATGTACTTGCATATCATTTAATGCAGTTGTTAGTCACTATTGCTGTTATGTTGATGCTGTGATTGTGTGATTGTGAGTGTGGTAATCAGCTACTAAAAGTTTTCTTAATTACTTGCAGATGATGTTATTATCAATTACTTCGGGGCAAAGAGTTTTGAAAGGATATTTTTTCACGTAATAAACCCTATGACCTTAAAAGAAGTTTTTAAGTATTTTTAGGTCCGTCACTAAATGCTGTAGCGAATACTAATTTTAACTTTCGACTTGCAGTGCTGTACAAGACATTTGCAATTCATTCAAGCCATAAATTTTCAAAAGGATTAAAAAACAAAAAAAAAATTTGACTACGAGTAATTGACCGCTAGCCTGCAGATGAATCGGCGAAAGACTCAAGTTTGGTCATAATAAAATTTTCCTGATATAGTCTTTTTCGCTTCGCTGGTTAAGTTGTGCTCCTCCTACTTGCTCCTTTTCGTCTTCATTCGAAATGTATGAACAGGAACAGCACGTAAGAAAACTGTGTTCGACCGCGGCCTGAACAAAAAGAATCAAAAGAAAAAAAAAAAAAACGAAACGGTACTCTTTACGTTAGGAGAGCCCTGTCGGATTACCCGTAAAATGTAGAAATTTTTATCGATATATCGGTTGTAGCTTCTTAGCAAAGAGCAAAAAACCCAGAACTGGAAAAGTGTTAACCAAGTACAGAAACCAAGACAGACAAACTGAATCAAGAATATAAACGCTTTATCCGAGAATATTCGGATATTGATAAGGAAAATGATTATGGAATCGCTATATATTACTTTTTCTAGTTACCTGGGGATACGAAAAGTCTTTAAATACTGAGTTTGCACTCGTTTTCGGGTTAACTTGCCAAGAAAAGCATCGACGGGGTGATAAAAAACATAAAAATTTATTTACGATGCCTGGAATACTGCGTTCGAATACTGGTGACTGAAAAATTGCCAACGGGTTTCATGATATAGGGAACGATTTCTGTACATACACCTGACAGCCTTACTGTACTAAGTGCACCCTCGTGGAGTAAGTCTTTAAGCAATGCGTATAAAAAGCCAATTGTCGACTTGCATGAGAGCATACTAAGCGTGATAATAAATAATCAAATCGTTGAGGTAATCGATCTACATTTGTAGGGTGACTTTGCTAATTTATATTTAGACATATAGAAATTCGGAGAATAACCTTTTAAAGAAGAAGAATCCAGTTCGTCAGGTTTTAGATACCACGGTCCAAACGGACCGACAGACATGGCTCAGTCGATTGAGAATTTTATGCTAATTAAGAATATATTAGGTCGGGACATAAATAACTTCCAGTGCAGGTAAGTAGAATCTATTGTTGGTGTTTACCCACTATAAATCACCGAAACAATAGAATTTTTGCTTTCACTATATAGACGGAGGATTCAGTTACTCTTCTGTGAACTGTTTTACGTGGTGCATGTTACATTCAACTGTTTTTCTTAACCTCTGAATGGAGAGTCAAAAAGTACACTTTCGAGGTACAATGCTTTGAGAATCGAAACAAGAGAATAGCGCTAAGGCGATAGCTGAAAAAATAAGTAGCGTATACGATGAAGGACTGATAACTGATCGGGCAGTTAGAAATTGGTTTGTAAAATTCCCTTCTTTCACGACAACCTTTTAAACGCAATATTGGAGCAAAACCCACGCCAATCAACCAGAGGTGTAGCGAAAAGGTTGAATACCTCACAATCAACTGTGAAATTAATAAAATTTTTTTATTCAATGAAAACAAAATAAATGTCTGATGGAAAAACGGAAGCCACTTACTTTACAGTGCCTTTGGTGGGTATAAAAAATGGGAATGAAAGACGACACATAGCACTCAAAAAGTTTTCTGTGGTAACAAAAGGCAGTAGGAACTCATAATCTATCACACTACGATAATTGAAGAAAAATCTTACTTGAGGAAAAAAATCGTTATTCCTTTTTGATCGCAGCAGTGCAGTGGGCGCAGATAAATGACTTTCTAGACCGACTTGCCCTTCAGCTCTGTGTTGATATCAAGTGACAACAACTCACTTCTCTGTTGGGAGAAAAGGATGCTTCAAAAAAAATTTCCAGCATTTATTTCGATATGCTGTGAAAATAGCCGTCAATCAATGCAAATCAATCAATGGAAAGCTAATCAAAGAGAAGGAGAGATTGTTTAGAAAAAGCAGAGGAAGAGTTGCAAAGTCAAACGTTTGATTTTTCGGGTTATACCCAATAATCATCTACGTTGAAAGCAATTTAAAAGAGTCTAGGTTTAAAGGAATAAAAAAATGTAAAATATTTAAATGCATTCGGCTCAATTTCACCCATTTTAGTAACAACATCAGTAACGGATTTTTTTCAATTTGAATTTCTAATAAGTAGAGACTTTTACGCAGTTTTCTGTTCTTTTCAAAAGTATTATAAAACTTTTTTTTTATTCCAATTGAAATATGCGACTAACATGACTTATCATAATTGATTCAATTGAAGGTTTGTATCGCATGTCTATTATTATGTGCTCTTAACTTACCCTATATTCAAATCGAACGGATTAGAAGTTAAGCTGTAGTAATTGGAAATGAAAACTTAGCAGCTAAACTAAGTCAGCAAGTGTGTAGGTAGAGACGTCGTGTGGGGAGCGTCATCTTTTAGCTACGATAAGCATATTTGCGAAAGTTTGCTTAAAATCAAAAGACTTCTTGTATTGATCAGAGAAAACGGAGCAACACATTCTACACTTCTGGTAGAAGTGCGATAGCTCAGTGCATTAAGTAAGTCGACGATTTTGCACCGAAACCCCTACCTCTTGATAACATAAGATAACTTAAGAAATGTGCAACGGATGCTTCCCCTCTCTTCACGATAAAGGAAAGAAGTCATCTGATGAATTAGTTTATTCGCATAATCGAATCAAATACCCATCTCCTCCTATCCTTAAATATGTAAAAATAGAAAACCTTGTGTTTGACCTTGTGATTGACTCAAATTTCAAAATTTCAATAAAGAGACTTGGCGTTCACTTCCAGTCTCGGAAACACATTTTCCTTGTTAGGGTGAAATGATTATGTTCGCTTAGCTTGTGTTATATAAACAGCTTATCAAGCATACAATGTCATGGCACTATATTGATTGATTGATTAATGATGCGTACTTTGATACAATTAGTACGATTCCCTGGAATCGCAAGTCAACCGAAAGAAAAGTTTTAAAATTCTGTCGTTGTCGTGTTTTGTCGGCTACGAATGCATTAATTCTGAATATTGATTGAATATTGATGGCGGTTAAATTGGCTTAATGTGAATTGCTGCTCGTTGACGAGCGTTGTGTGGCCTTTCAAAAACGATAAACAATCTCTTCTTGATTTAAATCATTAAGTTATTTAAGAGAGCAGCGGGTTTCAGTTCATGTATATAAAAACCAATATAATAATAATATTGAAAATATTGTGTAACGGAAGCGATGCCAGAATAACGGTAGGCGGACTGAAGAGTGAAGAATGAACTAATGGGTCTACAAGTCAATGACGGATGAATGACAAAATGCATGATTCCTTTTCATTTGAATTCTTATAAGAAATTCTTAATTATATAAGAGTTTACTTTTTTCCCCAAAATTGTACGCTCGCGTATACATATGCTTGGCTTAGCACTTGTGCTTGCACTTTACATTTTTTGTCTTTTTGAAAAGACTTTGATTAAAAGCTAAACTTTTTAATTGACGACATTTTTGTTTTTCTTTATAAAACGAATAAGAGAAAATAAAGAAATGCTTGAAGCACATTACACAGACTTGTATATATGTATACACATGTTTGCATAAAGCAAAAAAATTCTCATTTGGGAAACTTTCTTCCTCACCCTCAGAGATAACTTTTTAAGTAATCGAGAAACAAATTTACTGCATTACGCAGTTCTGTTTAAATTCCATGTTTGCCTGGTCGTATGTATATTGGCTTAAATATGTTCGTAAAAGTCAGACAACAAGTAATAGAGTTAGTTAGTTTATCGTATTCTATGAAACACTGCCGTTTTCCAAGCACTTTTTATTCTTTATTTACAAATGCGGCTTCGCACGTTTGCTCGATCTCAGCGACAGTAATAAGCTTCACAGCTTCCACTAATTCGCACTTATGGCAAAGTAAACATGGAATATGAAGGACAAATTCTTCGATCCATTCCTCCTAAAGAATAGTAAGCCCATCTCCTAGCATCAATACTTAAAGGTTCGTAATTAGTTCAAGTTCTCTTATCACAATGTTTAAGCGAAACAAGAAACAACTACGTAGTGGATAAACATTTCTACTGCAAGTGCCGAGAAGAAAATATTTCATCTGAAACGAAAGCTTAAGGAATAATAAAAGTAGAAATGTAAGAAACAGGAAATATAAAGGCCCGCCCAAGCTCTATGAATCGACCTTTATATCCTTTGAACGTGTTGTCGTATGATCATATAGTCATTTGGTAGTTTTGGATCCTGGTAATGTTTGCTCTTTTCACTCTCCCACTTCGCCGCCAAATTGTACATCGTGTTTGGTTTCATGACTTTGCATAGACCATCCAACCATCTGTGCCAATAATAACGACAGCACTTTCAACAACAACTTTATTATCGCAGGTTCACACAATGGAAGGAAAATGTAAAGTAAATCGATCTTAGAATCTCAAGACTCTTTAACGATTAAAAGAATAAAATAATTGGTTAGTTTAATTGTTTCCGAATCGTACGCACAGAACACAGTATGGCAGACAGAAATCATTGCTTCACAGGTAAAGGCAAAATCGAACAACTGACTTCACAATCACGTTCAACTCTCCAACAACTCAATATATTGACAAGAAACTTTAGATAGACGGCAAAAATAGTACTACCGGCCCATCACAATGTCGTTATATTCTACATAATATTAGTTAACACAGTAACCGTTTAATAGGCCCACACTAAAGGATACGACAAAACAGAGAAGAAGAATAGAAAAATTTCTAAAGTTCAAAAGTCGAAATTGTTAGGTCTGCGTACTATTGATAACCCAATTTCATAAATGATTTCTGCACATATATGCCTGTGCTGGTACAACCTACAAGGACAAAATATATTTCAGATAATATTTTAAATATTCATGAATCGAAGCCAATTGTTTGATGAAATGATTCATGCGTGATTTTCGATTTTTATTCATGAACATCACAAACAACACGGCAGAGTTTCCCAAAACAATTACCGTAAATAATATTCATAGCACAGCAAATTGTTCTGTCTGCAAAGAGAAAACAACTTAAAATTAGAATTTTATTGGAACGAATGAGTTTTTTCTAAACTCAAAAAACAAATACATAAATAGTACACATTTCTATATAATACGAGTAAGTTCTCTTCCGATTCTTGCAGGGAAAGCAACACTTTCTGATCATTTAATTGAGTAAAGACAAAAAATGTCTTATGAGTCGTTAAAAGCCTAATTATTCGGGTTATCGTGTATTGTGTACGTATTGAAGCCGGTCATCGACGCGCAAGTTCAAGAAAGTTGTAAAGAAATATACTCAAGTGTTGACTTGACTTGATTTCGTATTCTAAACTTTCAGAGTGGAGTACACCTCCAGCGTTAGACTGTGGTCCAAATGAAGAATATGACGAGTGCGGCAGCGCCTGCCCACCGGAATGTGGTAATCCCAACACAGATTCTTGCGGGAAGGGGTGTGTTATAGGCTGTGGATGTAAGCTGGGATTTTTGAGAAATTCGAATTGGCAATGTGTCGCACCAAGCGATTGTAATCCATAAAATGCATTGCAATTCTCTTCTGAATTCCAATATATTTTCA